>JADRCD010201414.1:0-16572 GCA_019843815.1 Montemys delectorum
CAACTGTCCAAATATTTCTATCTGTATGTGTCTATTAACCTTACCACCTTTTTAAAGCGACAGACTCTAGAGTGCAGCTTTGAAGCCTCCAGGAGGCCAAATCAAATCTCTACCTGCCTCTGGCAGGACTGGGGGTGGGATTGCGAGGTAGGTTTCCGTTCGAACAACCCATCCAATCAACCCCGGGCAGTGGCAACCAAAGTAAAAGGGTCGCCCTTCAGGAGAAAGCCTGTGCTATAAGTTAGCTAACAATACAAACCCGACACAATGCAGAGGAAACAGAATACCCCAGCCGAGCAATTTCCATGTCAAACACCACCGGCGCGGCAGATAGCTCAGAGAGTGAGCGGTCGCCTGCCAACCGGCTCCGCGCGCCGCTCCGCTCATACCTTCCCAACGCGCACCCCGGTGGGCGCTGCCCGCTCCCCGCGGGCAGCAGAGGCTCTTCTCGGTCGCCCAGTCTTCTGCTGGAAGTGATTCCTATTGGCCAAGGTGTCCATGTAAATAGGTGTGAAAGAAACCAGCGCTGGCCAGGCTCTCTCTCCTCTCCCTCAGTCCCCTCCCTCTGCAGCCCCCGCTCCCCCTCCTTTTCCTCCTCCTCCCAAGGCGATTGTCATACGATAGCTAAGAAGTGGCACATTAATGAAGCGCCGCTACAGGGGTCTTTTCTGCTCCTGTCACCGCTTAAAACTATCAGATGGTTCGAGGGTGGACATGGAGGCAGCCACCTAGCTCAGCGGAACCACGAACACCACAGCAGCACCCTCTGGATCCCCGAGGCGGCGTCTGCCACTGTCCTCACGGGCACTCCGCAGCCGAGTTCCGCCTCCCAGCAGGACGCACGACCCACGAGCGCCGCGGCGCCCGCGGAGAGGAGCTCTACCGGGCTGAGTCCAAGCCCAGCTGGCAGCGAGTCTCTCTGATCTCCGACGCAGCGCTCCGATCGCGCGCAGGGAGAGACTCGGCCACCAGCCAGCCATCCCGGATGCGGACCGGCAACTTAGAACAACTTTAAGGTGAGCATCTATCTCTCTGTCCCCTCCCCCGAATCCAGGTCCTACTTACTTTCCTGCAAACCTCTCTGCTGCCGCGGTCTTCCCCCACTCTCCACTTCCCCTAGCTGGGTCTATCCAGTTTGGTGCGCAAAGTTGCTGGCATCCGAACTCTCTCCTCTCCACCCCCTATATCTGTGACTCGGCCTGAGTGACCTGGCCGGTGTCTCTGCACCTACGCTGCCCTTCTCCATCACCTCCCCCCTTCTCAGATCCCACCAGTCCTCCGGGCCGCGCGGACCCTGAGCAAGTGGCCAAGCAAGAAGATGCCTCGGCCGGGCCGCAACACGTACAGCGACCAGAAGCCGCCCTACTCCTACATCTCGCTGACCGCCATGGCCATCCAGAGCTCTCCGGAGAAGATGCTGCCGCTCAGCGAAATCTACAAGTTCATCATGGACCGCTTCCCCTACTACCGGGAGAACACGCAGCGCTGGCAGAACAGCCTGCGCCACAATCTCTCCTTCAACGATTGCTTCATCAAGATCCCGAGGCGGCCGGACCAGCCGGGCAAGGGCAGCTTCTGGGCGCTGCATCCCAGCTGCGGGGACATGTTCGAGAACGGGAGCTTCCTGCGGCGCCGTAAGCGCTTCAAGGTGCTCAAGTCAGACCACCTGGCTCCCAGCAAGCCGGCGGACGCCGCGCAGTACCTCCAGCAGCAAGCTAAACTGAGGCTCAGCGCGCTGGCCGCCTCGGGCACGCATCTGCCGCAGATGCCGGCCGCTGCGTACAACCTGGGCGGTGTGGCGCAGCCCTCCGGCTTCAAGCATCCCTTTGCTATCGAGAACATCATCGCGAGGGAGTACAAGATGCCTGGGGGGCTGGCCTTCTCTGCCATGCAGCCGGTTCCGGCTGCCTACCCGCTCCCCAACCAGTTAACTACGATGGGCAGCTCTCTGGGCACCGGCTGGCCACACGTGTACGGTTCCGCAGGTATGATCGACTCAGCCACCCCCATCTCCATGACGAGTGGCGACTACAGCGCCTATGGAGTGCCGCTGAAGCCGCTGTGCCACGCCGCGGGCCAGACGTTGCCCGCCATCCCAGTGCCCATCAAGCCCACTCCGGCCGCAGTGCCAGCGCTGCCAGCGCTGCCCGCACCCATCCCCACCCTGCTCTCGAACTCGCCGCCTTCGCTCAGCCCCACCTCCTCGCAGACAGCCACCAGCCAAAGCAGCCCCGCCACTCCTAGCGAGACACTCACCAGCCCGGCCTCCGCCTTGCACTCGGTGGCCGTGCACTGACCCACAGAAGCTGGGGCTCCGTCTTGGTCACATCTACATCACCCCTCTCAACACTTCCCTGCTCCGGGTCCAGCCCTCCGCGACCTAAAACCGCTACCCCGACTTGCCCATTCTACCTTCTTCAGTCCTCGCTTTTAGGAGAACTTTTGGTTTTGGACCCAGAAGACAAACCACAAACTTGCCGGAAGGCGTGTGAAAGTTGTCTTCGATCTCTCTAGGGCATCAGAGAAAACAGGGGCTAACCGAAGCCAAGCGGCCCCTCCTAGGTCCCTGAAATGCACTCCCATCCAACAGGCAGAACTCCCTGACTCCCTCCTGTTCGGAGAAAACAGAAATGAAACAAGACAAAATATGCATCTTCTGAGCTTGGATAGGCAGAGCTCTGGACTCTGCGCAATTTCAAGACCAGAGACACTGCCTGGGAGCAGAAGCCCGCCGAGGCTGCAGCTGCACTAAGAGGGCTGGATCTTCTTAGGTCCTGAAAATCTGTGGCATCAGAACCCACTCACTAATCCTCCAACGGGATCGCCTCCGCCCATCAGACCGGGATGGGCGGACCGCTACTTCCCTCGGCTGCTGCCCTGCCTCCCGGGCTTCTAACGATTTTTTTTCCCCTTTCTGGTTTTTGTTTCCAGCCAGAAGCTCCCTTAGCTGGGAGTGAGGAGAGAGGCTGCTAAAACTCGGGAGAATGCTTGTCCTACACACAAGCCAAACACTGCTAAAAGTCACCTTTATTGTTTACAAAGCGCGCGGTTTAAAAAAAAAATGTAAACAGTGAACTTGAGTATCTGCCTGGCTAGGGGCGAGGGGGTAGAGTCCTCTTTATCATTACCTGTTGTAATGTGAATGTTTACTCTTCTGGCCAGCTTTGGGGGTGGGAAGGAGGTAGGGGGGAAGGGGGGAAGTTAAATGGGATGTTAACTTTCTTACTATTTAGAGACCTTTTT
Organism: Montemys delectorum; assembly: GCA_019843815.1. Classification (NCBI taxonomy): domain Eukaryota; kingdom Metazoa; phylum Chordata; class Mammalia; order Rodentia; family Muridae; genus Montemys; species Montemys delectorum. The sequence continues at coordinate 3,244 of JADRCD010201414.1, forward strand.
AGCTATTTATTTTGATGAAAGAGAAAAGAAAGGAAAATGAAAAAGAAAAGGGAAAAAAGAAAAAAAAAGAAAAGAAAAGAAACGTGAACTAAGCCCAATGGAGAACACACCTAGGGCAAGTGGGGAAGTATGTAGATAAACCGACTGGGGACGTGAAGGGGATGTCAACAAAGATGTCCTCTGCTCAGATCTTTCTGTTAAAAGAACTTTTCCGTGAAGCTAAAGGGCTGCAAAGAGTTGTAAATAGGAATGATTTACACTGTGTAAAATGCACTTTGGTTTGGTATGTTCCTTTTAGCATTCTAGGTAATTGACAGAAAAACAAACAAACAAACAAAGAACAACCCAATAGTTGTTCCAGTGTGACCTGCTTAATAAAAAAAAAAAAAAAAAAAAAAAAAGAAATTGTAGTGTTGTCCAAGCTGTGAAAAAAAAAAAATCTCTTTTATTTTTCTTCCTCTCTGCACAGAATTCGCATGGCATTTTAAATATTGATGTCCTTGTTCCCAGCATGCCCATTTTAAGACAGAGTTTTAAAAGGTGTCTACATTAAATTATGACCTAGTCTAAATAATATTTTCTCATTAAAATATGTAAATTAAATTTCGTTATGTTTTTGTGTGTTTTTGAAGACTTGTTACAAGGGACAAAAGAGATGGTAGCAACAGTCTCTGCAAACACATGGTTTGGAGTTTGGGTATTTTGCCTTTTTCAACTCATGTTGTGAAAGCAGGGGAACCTCCTATGTACTTGCAGGTGTGGGGGAATTGTTCTAAGGGGACCATGGAAGACATCTGTGCACAGGGGAGACTTGAGGCCAAGTCTTTCAGATGCAATCCCCAGGCACAGGTGCAACGCTGAAGGAAAGGCACTGCACAACTGCACTACTTCCTGTGGGGTTTTGTCTGTTCTAAGCACGCCATGTGTTCTCTGACTTTGCACTTAACACACACAGAAGGCTCTCAGAGTGACTTTCTCAATTCTTATTTTAATACTTCTGACTTGGAGGAATCCTTTCTTTACTCTTTAGATTACTGTAGCTGATGGCATTTTCTTTCTTTCAGAAATCACCTAAAGGTTCACTGTACAGGCCAAGAAACCTGTTCACTTTGCATTGAGTAGATTTTTTTCCCAGCCATTTCTGGGGGGAGGGGAGTAACAGGATGCATTTATTTTCAAGCCTGCAAATGCATTTTTTCCCAAGTCTTTAAATGTCTGTCTCTAAGTATTTGCTTTCTTTTGATTTTTGTTTTTGTTTTTATTTTTGTTTGTTTGGTTTTTTTTTTTTTTTGCAAAGAATTAAAACCTGCCAAGAATTTATGGTTCAAGTCTAATTGACACTTGGTGGAAGGAGGTCACAATATTTCCAGAGTGATATGTGTATGTATTCAACTGAAGAAGTTACAACACAAAGAGAAACTTAAATGGTGATTAACACTTTACTGTGTAAATGATTAAACAAGAGGGCCTTGTGAAACACAGAGAAAGCCCCCAAAGACACATCAAAACCTCAATGAAGTACTCCATAAGGAAACCCTTAGCACCTGTCACTGCCATGTAATTAGTGAGCTACCTGGAAAAATATTTAGGATTAATGCAAAGCATAATTAATCCTGTTGTGACTACTCTATTTTTAAAAGGAAAGGATCCCACACATAGCATACACACACACACACACACACACACACACACACACACAAGTGGAAAATAAATGAATCACTGGGCTGATTAAAATGCATGAAGCTTCTAAAGCCAGTCAGACAGCGGACAACTAAACTCATTCATCAAACCTAATTCACAATTATATCAACAAGATCAGCCGGAGGAAGCCGGGAAAACTTAGCCACCCTTGGTTTAAGAAACTTAGTTCTCAACTAGAAATCATTTAAAAGGAAGGAAGGAAAGAGCTAAATATATTTTCAGTGGCCTGAAAACTAAAAATTAAGACAGTGTCTGTAATAATCTGATCTCACCTAATTTGTTAACACTGGAACCTGAGCGTGAAGTACATAAAGGACTCATATGGGCCTCTGACATCTTACAGACTTAGTCAGGTAGGCTGCTGGCCACCCGTGGCATTCTTGTAGGTAAGGGGCATGGGCACACTATATTCCATACATGGAGGCAGCAAGGTACAGACCTTATGTCTGTCCTCTGCAAAGAAAGAGATGTTGAACACCGTATCTGAAAACGCACGTTTTAGGCATTAGGAGTTCTGTCCCCGTTGCATGTATTTCTTTTTCTTTTTTCTTTCCCTCAGACAAAGCTGAATGAGGAAAGTGGAGAACACAACAACTTTGCAGATATTTTGACCTTGACCAGAAATACAGACTACTCAAATAGACACACGCCTCACCTAAGTCTACACTCGCCTTTGCCCCTGCTTGGCAACTTGTGTGGATTTAGCTGAAGTGCCCCGCAAACAAGAAACTTCATAACAGATGGCTTTGAGGGTGCTCCTCTCTGTCCTGGGAGATAGTCACTTGGCTTACATCCAAAGTCAAGACCCTTAGCTTTAAAACAGAACTGGAGGGGATAGCACCTACCCTGTGGTGGGATGCTGGATGCAAGGTCCTATCCTAAGATAAGTTGTATTCTTTTCTACTTTGCAAATCCAGGCAGTGTTGTTTCCCTCACATTGATTTTCTATTTGGAAACTTTAGCTATTTTGTTCCTTTGAGGTCCTTCTAGGTCATTATTTGACTATATTTTAAACTGTTTTCTTCCTGTTTTCAGCCTATTTACACAAGAGATGGATTTCTTCCACTTCCTCAAGAGGGAAGCTGTACAAGTTTCTTGTTCTTCACTGACAGGGGGACTTTGGGAAGTTGAAGACTGGGAGGAACATAGTCCCCATAAGACATAGTCCCCAGTGACTTAAATACTAAACCAGTAACTTTCATTTCGTCCAGTGGTTAAAAATACCAACTCTGGTCCAGAGCTCTGGTGGGTAAAGTTACAGGATGGGAGTAAAGAAGGGTCCACACAGGAATTCTGACCTAAGGTAGGTTTAGCATCGCCTTTCTCAAATGGAGCCACAGTGCAAGACTCCAGGGCTCAACCCGGGTGAGAGTTTTACAAATGGGAACTCCCTTTGTCAGGGGTATTCAGCTGAGAGTCAGAATAGAGCAGAATCCCTTCTTAAGTTCTTAATATAAATGCCAATTAATATCTTTTTCGTCTAAAAGCTAACTAAGGGCAGAGACACCCAAACAAACCAAAACCAAAACAGCCCAACCCACCGGCTGGGAAGCCTCAACGGGAATGCATTTGTTTCGTTTAAACTAACAACAAATTATCTAATTAATATGTTTCAATTACAGTGTGAAAGGGACAGCCCCAGGACCTCCCGCCGTGGGGGCACAATAGCCCCGGAGCCCACTCCAGGAATTTACAATAACTGCACATCTGTCTCTTTATTTTCCACTTTTTGAGTCCAAAACTCCTCTCCAGATCACTTCAAACCAAGGCTTGAATTATGAAATATGTCTCAGTGTTAAAGGGGGATGAAACTTTGCCCACGGATGCTTCATTTGCAAGCCAAAAAAAAAAAAAAAGTGAAAACCCATTGAAGAGCATTAAACAAATATATTAGAATTCTGTCACTTTATGCAATTGAGTAGATCAAATGAAGGGTCCCGGCCACTTCATTCACTCTCATTCACTCGAATAGAAAATGCAAAGAATAGCAACCGAGACTGGGCCACCGCTGTAGACTTAGGTCCTTTTACTCGGAGACAAAAAGGCTGAATTTTCACAAATACATTGCTGACTTGGGGACTAGGAAACGGGGCCTGGAACCCCTTTGGAATTTAAATTCATTTTATCTTCCTCTCCCTTTGCAGGGATCTGTTTGCACTACAGTGCAGAGATGCAGCAGGATTCTTGGGGCTGCTGAAAAAAGGGGGGGAGGGGAAGGCAGTGGGGGAGGGGGAGGGCAATGTGGATTCCCAGGGAACTAATTCTTGGCCATCAATTAACACTCGGGTCTGAGATGGCAAGTTTGGACTTAGCAAATCTTTGTCTATATCAATATAAATACCACATCACTCACATCTCCAGGCTGGGTTACACAAACATTTTTTTTTTCAGAGACCAGAGCCTCAAATGTGGGCCACCAAGTTTTCTTCATTCAATGAGAATCTATCTGCTCATTGTGAGGCTAGGGCTGAGCTTCTACCTCCACCCCTTTCCTCACCCATCTTCCCCCTCCCAGCTAGCTCCCAATTTGCTCACTGTGGTGATTAGATACACCATGTTAAAACTGGGAGAGATGTTACTCCTTGGTTAGAATTGCCAAGTCGGGATTCGTTTTGACCCTAACATGGAATGGGCTATATTGAAGGGTTACTGAAATAATTTTATAGGGAAATTTTTGTCCTGTGGCTGATTCCCAAGGCTGATATTTTTTGTTTTGATGATCTTCACGTATCTTAATATCATATGGGGCTTCCAATGAGTATAAGACCTCCCTTCCTACAGATGGAACTGACAAAAGAGATAGCGACTCTGTCTTCCTCAGTGTATTAACAAAATGAGCCAAATTTGGTCAAACTTAAATTACGAAATCTCATCTTGAGGATTTTCTTTTGAATGTTGATTTTTTTTTTAAAAAAAATATTATTTTGTGCATATGAATTTGTATCATGTGAATACCTGGGAGTGAGGGATGGTCGTGAGCCACATGTGGGTGCTGAGAATCAAACCTAGGAATTCTGCAAGAGCAACAAGCACTCAACACTGAGACATCTCTCCAGATCCTGTTTTCAGAAGGATGCACAATTTGCTTTAATTGATTCAGTTAATTTCTTTCCCAGAGTGTACCATGGTAGCTGAAGTAGTAAGGAAGAGATGGTTTTCCACAATGATTTTTTCCCCCACATTCTTCTCAACACTTCCTATTTAACTTATTAGATTATGTCTACACTGTGCTGATTTAATGGGGGCGGGGTTCAAGTCTGGAGATCAGATCATAGCTTTGACCAATTGGAACAAAACTGGTGCTGAAGAAATTATTAGTTGTTTTATAACCAGAAGCCATCTAAGCCCTCAATGCTAACAATACAAACATCAGAAATTGCCACGAGAAATCGAAGTTGTCTGAACAAAATCTTCCTTGGGAGATATTTTTTTTTTCTACCAGGACATCATCAGGAATATTTGGACAAAGGATTCGTCTTCTGGACAACCCCCTTTGCTTGGATCTGCAAATAACTGATGTCAAACTAGTTGCGAGCTTTTGGAGGAACCAACTCTCCAAGCATTCATCGGAGCAGATTAAGTTGGAGATAAAAAGCATTCTTTATCTGTCGTTTGGAGACACTGCAATTTTAATGCATGCTTTGTAGCTTGTATATTTTTATTTACTCAGTTAATTTCTTCCCCAGAGTGTACCATGGTAGCCGGGCTGGCTGACGTAATACAGTACAGAAAGAGACAGTTCTCAGTAATGATTCTTCCCAAGTTCTGCTGCTTCACATTTCTCTCTTTTCCTTTACGAAACACAACACATCCATCTGCTGCAAGTGGTATCTTAAAGAGAAATTACAAAGTTCAAGAAAGGATTGTAACTTTGTGCCTCTTAGAAAGACTGTTCATATGTACAAAATAGGGTCTAGAGAGTTTTGCATTAATTAAATCGTGTGTGCACATGTGTGTGTGTGTGTTTGTGTGTCTGCGCGCACTCGAGTGTGTGCACGCCACACACACCACATTACAGCCAAGAATTTCTCACCACAGGGAAACAAGTATCTGAAGTCCCCACTAGACCTGTCTGAGCAAGGAGGCCAGAGATGCTGATGTCTAGCTTGCTTGCAAATACCAACACATTTTGTTTACACATATGTGATAGACTAGAAGGCTGTGGGTACCAATAACACAGTCAGTGGCAAGCTTTGACTTTCATGGTACAAGAGATGCCCGATATTACGTCAGCCACCAAAAAGAAAGGAGAGGAAATAAGATTTTGTGTCAAGGTTTCTATACATGGTTTTGAGATGAAGAAAAGGGGACAGTGGTACCCAGCACTCCCATGTTTACTGGCTTAGTTAGAGTGAGTCAGCTATTTCAGTGACTGCCTAAAGATGATAAGACTCCTTAGCACTTTATTTTGTGAGTGTGCCATGAATTGGTAGAGAGAGAGGAGGGGAGATTGAGCAAGGATAAAATTTTCTGACCCCTAGGATGTTCAGGTAGGATGTTCAGTGTATATGAATGGCTGTTGCTAAGGTCACTCAAAAACTATTGCTGATTGGATGATTGGGCGCGGGCATGTGTGTGTGTGTGTGTGTGTGTGTGTGTGTGTGTGTGCATGTGTGTGTGTGTTCATATTTTTTGTGTCAAGGGCTGGTGAATTAGAATACTGACTGAGACTAGAGTTAGAGTTTTGCTGTGAGAGTGGCTTCGTAAGATAGAATAAAAAGTGTGTTTAAGTCATGTCAATGCTGTTAGCTTTAAGAAAAGGAGAATGCTTCTTTTAAGAATAAAAACCAAGCTGGGCAGTGGTGGCACACACCTTTAATCCCAGCACTTGGGAGGCAGAGGCAGGCAGATTTCTAAGTTTGAGGCTAGCCTGGTCTACAGAGTGAGTTCCAGGACAGCCAGGGCTATACAGAGAAACCCTGTCGGGGGAAAAAAAAAAAAGAATAAAAACCAAGCCATTGAGAAGGCTCAACAGTAAAGTATTTGCTATACAAACCTGAGATCAGAAGTTCAAGATCATCTTCCACACGCAGGTAAGAGAGACCAGATTCCACAGGTGTGTTCTCTGACTTCCACACAGTGTTGTGGCACGTGACTGCACAAACACACACAATAATAATGAGCAAAATAAAGTTAAAAAAAGAAATGTATTAACTTTGCCATATAAATATAAATAGCAATTTGATTAATAATATGATGTTAATTATTCCTTGCTGTATAGCCAAATAAATATTGGGCAATTCTTAAAATGACAGAGAAACTCTGGGGTGGGATTGTGTAGCTCAGTGGTAGTCTTTCCCTAGTATTGGTCCTAGGCCCAGTCCTCAGCACTTCAGTGTTTTGGTGGGAGGGCAGTTGTGAAATAAATTGTACAAAATAATAGCAATTATCTGATATTTCATTGCAATGAGAGATGATGTCTTTTAGGAGGAGATTTACATTGATTTTTAAATATCCAATGGGGGCTTTGTTCTATTTCTTATGGAAATTTAGTTTTTAATAGAAAATGTATCACATTATAGAAATGTGGTTTTTTTCTATGTCTTTCTATGCATATTTAAAATAATTCATTTCTCCTTCCAGCATCCTCCATAGTAATAATTAGTGTAATACATTTTTATTTAGGTTCCCAGTACCCTTATCAGAAGGCTCACAAATGCCTGTAAGCCCAGCTCCAGGGAATTTGACATTTTTTCTTGGCCCCTTCCCCAACAAAAATATTTTTCAAAAAATCATTGCAAAGAAATGGTGGCAGCCACATCCATGAAATATCAACATACAAAGAAAGTGCTTCCAGCTTTCTTTGTGCCCATGAGCTACTGACACAGACCTCTGTAATATGACACTGTGTTCCATTTCCCGTCTCACAAATGCATCTGCACTACACTGAATATGTGCACCCGGGATGATAGTGCACACCTAGAGTCCCAGAAACTTGAGGGGAGGAGGTAGGAGGATCAGAGGTTCAAAGTCATCTTCAGCTACACAATGAGCTCTGCGCTAGCTTGGACTACATGTGACCCTGCCTCGAAACAATAATGACAACTCCAAAAACTGAGTAAGTATTTATGTAGCAACTAATACATGATAAATAATACCATAAATTCATTAAAATATTATTTTTTTCATCTCAACCACAACTATGTAATAGATACTATTTATGTCCATTTTTTAGGTAGGAATTTTGAGGGACAGGGCAACTCTGTCTGAAGTCTTTCCTAATGTGGTAGCTTGAATATGCTTGGCCCGGGGAGTGGCACTATTAAGAGGTGTGGCCTTGTTGGAATATGTATGGCCTTGTTGGAGGAAGTGTGTCACTGTGGGGGTAGGCTTTGAGACCCTCTTCCTACCTCCCTGAAGACAGTCTGTTCCTGGTTTCCTTTGTATGAAGATGTAGAACTCTCACCTCCTACTGCACCATGTGTGCCTGGACGCTGCCATGCTTCCTGCCTTGATGATAATGGACTGAACCTCAGAACCTGCAAGCCAGCCTCAATTAAATATTGTCCTTTATAAAAGTTGCCTTGGTCAGGGTGTCTCTTCACAGCAATGGAAACCCTAACTAAGATACCCGAGGTCACCGAATTAGTAAGTGGTATCAATGGCCACTGGGTTTTCCAAGAGAGCTGGTCTAATACAATGTGAGACTGTGACTGGAACCAATTGCTCGCATTTTTTTCTCCAGGCTCCAGAGCCAAAGCAGGGTCACTACCATCTGGTCGGTAGAGACAGGAGGATATTGCTTTGAGAGTCTCGAAACTCCTTGTTGTCTGCACCAGCCAATCCTGCTGCCTCCCTTCCCTTCTCCCAGTTGTGACTCTTCCAATCTTCCTCCTGTTCAACTATGGAGCGAGTATCAACAAAACCAAATACTCTCTGTGCTAGCTTATGGCAACTGTCAACTTTCTTTTTGTCCTGGTCATACTTTAATCTCAGATGGATCAAATACCTGAAAAGCAAAACAGTGAACTGCTTTCCTCTTACACATACACACACATACACATACACACACACACACACACACACACACACAGAGAGAGAGAGAGAGAGAGAGAGAGACACTTCTTCCTTCCTTCCTTCCTTCTTTCTTTCCTTTCTGTTGTTGTTGCTATTGTGGTCGTCATTGTCATCCTTGAGGCAGAGCCTCATGTATCTCAGGTTGGCCCACAAATCACTATATAGCTGAGACTGGCCTGTAGCTCTTGATGTTCCTAACCTTTGTTTCCCAAATGTTGGCATTCTAAACTTCCTTTATACTGGTTTAAATGTTCATGCTTTAATCTCAGACAGATCATATACCCAAAAAGGAAAACAGTGAACTACCTTCCCCTTCCACTCACACACACACACACACACACACACACACACACACACACACACACATCCCCACGGTGACTGAGGAGACAGTACTCCATTGATCACATGTTCATGTCCCATCTAGTTGCCACAAAGAAAGGGCCCCTCTGCTAAGCAGGATTCCTCTGGAATTTTCCAAGCTTCAAGCCTGCTTGAGGAGGCCTGAAGTGGTGCTGATAGGAACAAAGTTGGAGGAAAGCAAGTGGAGGAGGGAAGAAAACGCTGAGTCTGAACTTGCTGGGCACCACCAGCCACCGAAAGAGGAATAGTGATCTCAACCATGTCTACTCATAATCTGAAAATCTGATGCAGCTGGGCGGTAGTGGCACACACCTTTGGTCTCAGTGCTCAGGAGGCAGAGGCAGGCAGATTTCTGTGAGGTCGACGCCAACGTGGTCTACAAAATGAGTTCTAGGAGAGCCCAGGCTACACGGAGAAACCCTCTCAAAAAAAAAAAAAAAAAAACCAACAAGAACAAAAAAGCTAAAGGCAACTACAGCAGCAACAAAAAAATTGGTTGCATGTTTCTTCAGTTTAAATCCTTAAAAACAAGTTTGTTTCATTTATTTATTTTTTTCAAAAAAAGTATATATGTATGGTTGAGCGTGGGTATGTGCATGTGAATGAAATTGCCTACAGAGGCCAGAAGAGGGCACAAAATCCCCTGGAACTGAAGTAGGAGGTGCTTGTAGCTGGCTGATGTAGGTGCTGGCGCCCAAACCCACAAGGTTCCCTGGAAGAGCAGCAAATGTTCTTAACTACAGAGCCGTCGCTCCAGCACCTAGTTTTAATTCTTTATCTTTGAAAGGCAGAAGTATGCAAAGTGGTGAGATGTGGGCTCTCTGCCCCTTTCAGATGTAGTGTGAAAGGGACACGTAATAAATGGCTGAGCTTACAGAAAGCATGTGCAAGTAGAGAGTGCGCTATGAAAACGGTTGGCTTTCACTATGATGTTTCCAACTTCCTCTTTGTAAGCCCCACAGTTTTGCAGCATTGAGCAAAAACAGGAGTTAGCTAGTTATAGTTCCATAAGCTAAGAATGGTTTTCACACTTGTAAAAACTTGGAAAAAAAAAAAAACTTTAAAAATCAAAAGAAGAGGGGGCTGGATAGATGGCCCAGCAGTTAAGAACACTGGCTGTTTTTTCCAAAGGATCAGGGTTCAATTCCTGGTACCCACACAGCAGCTCACAGCCATTGATAATTCCATATCCAGACGATCTGACGCCCTCTTCTGGCCTTTTGGAGCACCAGACAGAAACATATACAGACAAAAACCATACATACATATAACATAAAATAGTACAATTTTTAAAAAAGATTTATTTACTTATTTTATGTGTATGAGTACACTGTAGCGGTACAGATGGTCGTGAGCCATCATGTGGCTGCTGGGAATTGAACTCATGATGGCCCCTCTCGCTCTACCCCACTTGCTCCAGCGTAATTCACTGTAGCTGTCTTCAGATGCACCAGAAGAGGGCGTCAGATCTCATTACGGGTGGTTGTGAGTCACCAAGTGGTTGCTGGGATCCAAACTCAGAACCTTGGGAAGAGCAGTCAGTGCTCTTACTCACTGAGTCATCTCGCCAGCCCAATACATTTTTTTTTTAAATTAAAAGAATTGTGAAGTGTGGGAACTATGAAATACAAGCGTTCATAAGTAAAGTTTATCAGAAGTTAGCCATGTGCTCATTTGCATGTCATTTGCATATGCCCTTTGCACTTTGTTGCAGCAGCAGAGTTTAGTTTCAACAATTATCACCTGCTTAGCACAGCCTAAAATAGTCTTGATCTGGATCTTTAAGAAAGAATTTTGCTGGGCTGCTAGTGTAGTTCAGCTGGGAGTGCCCTTGCCTAGGATGGACCAAAGCCTAGGTGTAAGACCCAGGCATGTTGGCCCATGATTGTGATCTCTGCCCTTGAAAGGTGGAGCTAGGAGGATCAGAAGTTCAAGGTCATACTTGGCTATCTGGTGATTCTGAGGCTAACCTGGGCTACATGTGACCTGCCTTAAAAACAAGTATTACTGTATGGCATATGGTGAAAGTTGTCTCGTTCTAGATGAAACCTTTGCTCCGGATTAACGAATTAAAAGAGTTTGTAGTGAAGGTGTGTAAAGAAATGGGTGCCTGAAAAAGTACATTTTCTCATCAGGTTGAGTGAGGATATCCCTGTGATAATGACATAGTTGCTTCAACCTCTAGTTGTCTTCACAGCTCGGCAGTGATGGACTACAACTTGGAACTGTGTACCATGTAAGCCCCTTTTTCCCTCGGGCTGCTTCTTGTCAGGACATTTAACCACAGGAACGGAAAACAGAATTAAGGCAGGGGTACATGCATGTAGTCTTTGCATTTGGGAGGCTGGGGCAGGAGGATCATCAGGAATCTGAGGCCAGCCTGAGCTACATAGTGAGACATACTGTATCAAAATAAATAAAAGTTGGTGTAGGGGAGCAGGCAGGGGTTGGAGCAGGGCCAAGTTATTGGGCAGGCTATCCAGCAGATGAGGATGGAGTAACATAACATCCACACGACAATGACAAAGACAGGAGGCTCAGCGAAAGGCACAGTCTTAGGATGTGAGACACATGCAAGCACACTTCAGCCTAGCTTTAGGCTCCTGAAAAATGGACCTACGGATTTCTCCCTTACTGAGATGTATATATGATGGGATGACAGATGTAGGCTTTTGGCCTATGGCTGATATGTGACAAATGAGGGCCATAGTTGTTTGTTTACTAGTTTTTAAATGTTTTATCATGTGTATGCATGCATATCTAAGTGTGAGCATGTGAACATTAGTACAAATGTTCACGGAGACCAGAGGCGTCAGATCCCTGGAGCTGGAGTTACAGGCAGTTATGGGCTGTCCAACCCTGATTCTGGGAGGCAAACTCTGGCCTTGGCAAGAGCAACATGCTCTTAACCATAGATCCATCTGTCCATTTAGTTAGGTTTTTTTGAGGCAGTGTCTCACATATGTGAGGCTGTCCTCAAACTCACCTGCAGCTGGGATGACATTGAAATTCTAATCTTCCTATCTCTGCCACACAAGCCCTACGATTACAGATGTGTGCCTCCATGCCTGATTTAAGACATGCCATGTTGGAGACAGAACCCAGGGCTTCCTGCATGCCGGGGAAAGTGCTCTACCCACTGAGTCATAGCCTCAGTCTTCCCTATAGTTGTAGATTTTGTTTGGTTTGGTTTTTGAGACAAGGTTTCTCTATACAGCCCTGGCTATCCTGGGACTCACTCCGTAGACCAGGCTGGCTTCAAACTCAGAGATCTACCTGTCTCTGCCTCCCAAGTGCTGGGAATAAAGGTATGTGCCACCACTGCAGGGCCCTTCATTTATTTATAATAAACATGACACTGTTCTAAACTTGGCTATTACACTGAAGTCTCCAAAGTACATTATTAACCTTTTAGCATCCTAGACTCTCCAAGGGGTAGGCTTGCTCTCTAAGTACCTACTGTGTGAAAGTTCTGCGGAGCACAGCCTTTCCAACATTTAGCACTTACCACAAGGAGTTCACAGGCAGAGCCGTGGGATACTTCAATCACAGCAGAGCAAAAGAAAGAAAAAGTATTCAAACAAAATCCAGGATGAATCTCAAACACTTAAAACCAAGTGTTATATAACCAACACAGAAAAAAAGGAGTTGCAAGTTCCAAACCTTCAGGCAGTTTTTAGATTTCATCCTAATTTGGAACTTGTATAGAATTCTTCCTCTTCGTCTCCTTTTTTTTTTTTTTTTTCTTTTTCTTTTTTTAAGTGGAAATAAGGCTGTTTGGATTTTCTGACTTCCTGGTTCCTAATAATTGGTCTTTCTGATTCAAACACTAGATCAACGGCCAGCTGCAGCAACTCAGGGATGGAAAGCCAAAGGGAAAGTGTCCTCACAAAACAAAGCCCCGGGTCTTGGAGCATCCCTTCTGCTCCCAGTCAGGTTCTAATTTTCAATTCCAAAACCAATCTGAGAGGCCTCAGAAGGTATGAACCGCCTCATGTCTATGCACACCCCCCCGGGGAAGCTAGAATGTCAGGTGCCTTTGTTAAGATTTGGCTGAAGAAAGCATTGGACTGTCGAGCCAGTAAACACAGGTAAGGTGCCTGCCACAAAGCCCGATGACCTGAGTTCCATCCCTGGACCTTGCGTTGTAGAAGGAGAGAGTTGGCTCCTGGAATTGTTCTCTGACCTCCACAGGATCCTTGTTGCTTGTGCATATTCACACACACACACACACACACACACACACACACA
>JADRCD010201415.1:5389-19546 GCA_019843815.1 Montemys delectorum
AAGAAAGAAAGAAAGAAAGAAAGAAAGAAAGAAAGAAAGAAAGAAAGAAAGAAAGAAAGAAAGAATGAATCCAGGTAATCATGAGTGTAGGATAAACTAGCAAACAACACCAGTCACACCAGTGTCTGCTGTGCTTCCTTGGCTATGAGTGAGCTCCCTAACTGGAGGTAATACTACATAAAATATCAGGCAGTCCTGTCTTTAGGCTCCTGGCTATGAGTGAGCTCCCTAACTGGAGGTAATACGACATAGAATAGCAGGCAGGCAGTCCTGTCTTCAGGCTGCTACTTGAGCTCCTCCCCTGACTTCTCTAAACCATAGAATATGACCAGGAAGTTTAGACCAAATAAGTCCTTCCCTCTCCTAAGATGCTAATTAGAACAATAACCACAAAGAAAATTTAACATATTTTTGAGAAGTGCTTGTGCTAAGGAGGGCTGATGACCTGCATTCATTCTGAGACCAAGATGACAGAAGAGAGAAGGGAATTCCTCACGTTTCCCTCTGTGTGACAAACATCTCAATCTGTGCCATGCATCTAAATCTCACTTCTCCCTCAATCAATAGCAGCAAAATTTCCTTTTAACGTGATTGTTTATAACCCAGTCTTTGTATCAATACCACCTCCCACAGATTAGTGACAGGCATTACTTCAATATTCATATATTTACTATAGTATTTTCCTTTTAATCAACTTCACTAATTTTTTTAAAGTTTTTTTTTTTTTAAAGATTTATTTATTATATGTAAGTACACTGTGGCTGTCTTCAGACACACTAGAAGAGGGCGTCAGACCTCGTTACGGGTGGTTGTGAGCCACCATGTGGTTGTTGGGATTTGAACTCTGGACCTTTGGAAGAGCAGACAGTGAGTGCTCTTAACCTACTGAGTCATCTCGCCAGCTCCAACTTCACTAATTTTTAACTTTCACATTCTATAGCACTTTTTATTCTACCATCAAAATATTCTCCATTTTCCCCTTTCCTATAAGAGATATAATTATGGCTTAATTTCCTTTCCTGTATCTTCTTTTGCTACAGCATCATCTCAGAGTTACAAGATGACCTGGAACATCCTCTATACACTGTTAATCAACATGATTACTTTATTCCAAATATCTACCAAGGAGTAGCCAGGAAAATAAGGTTGGTATATTTTCTCATCCCAAACTAAATAACTTATCTGATAATTTCCTGGTAGTAAAAGATGAAATAAAGTGAGACTCTCCTACTTATATGGAAAGAGGCCCAGACTCCTGATTAAATGTGAGAGTAGGAGAGGCAAAAGCACCCAACTGCAGTTGAAATGAAACTAGTCCAAACAGCACAAGGTGGATTGCCTGTAAGGTTTTAGTAAGAATTCTAAACATCACTATAGTAAGGAACCCTAAACAGCAATTAGCCAGGGACGGCATCATACCCTACAGACTCAGCACTGACACAATTTGGTGGCAATGCAGGCCACACAGTGAATTCCAGGTCAGCCTGGCTTCAGAAAAAGACAGCCTAAAGTAAATAAGTAAATATTCAATGAAAGTATCACTGGAGCAAAAATGGCCCAAATAATGTAAAATATTACTAAGGCTAGTTTCTTAGACGTCTTCACTTTTAACATATGGGCTATTTATTCCTTTTTACTACCGAGATCCCTCTGCCTCAGGTCTGATTCAGCAGGTTTCTCTGGTTCTCTACTTTTATAGGCAAGTATATGAGGAGGTGTTGTACAAGGAGTAGGTACCAGGACAAGCTGGGAAAAGAGCAAATATTTGCTAGTCATGGTGTTCTCTCTCACTGATCAATAGTTGCTCTCTAACCTATCAATGACATATAGTAATTATTATACAGATATATCCTCGTAGTAACTGTAGACAAACATACCAAACCACAGGGGTGGGGAGGGAGCTACAACTGTGGAAATGCTCTCAGGTCATTGTAAGCGTCCAACACCTCTAAGCGGGAGGCAGAGAGAGACCGACCCTTAGGGAGCTTTGATGGTTATCCTTCTTAATGACTGAGATTAAATGAGCCATGGATAATCTTGAAAGAGGCATAACCAGGGGAAAGATTTAGAAAACTTGAATCAGTGTATTTTTCATCTTCAACAGCAAAAATTCCCAGAAAAGGGTGAAAGGAACACACAGAACCTGAGGGCATTATGAGAAGTCTACAAAGCAGAGGCATAGATGAGAGGAAAGAGTCCCACATCGATGGCACAGAACAGATTGTCAACATAATTATAGAAGACTCCCAGAATAAGGAAAAACATAACCATATAGACACACAGAACACCAACTAGAACAAGAAAAGAAATTACTCATGGAACATCAAGTTAAAACGCTAAATATAGACAACAAAGCAGCAAGAGAAATGGCACAAGTCCCATACTAAGGCAAACACACCAGAAAAACTGCTGATGGAGACTGAACACCAAAGAGTCTGGTGCAGTGCATCCCAAAAAGACCACAGATGCCAAACCAGACTACTTTACCCAACAAAGCTCTCTGCCATAGTTGAAGAACGAAAGTTTTCTTGATATAAATAGGTTAAAGGAATGTGCCCACTAAGCCAGCCCTACTGAGAGTACTGGAACCAATACTTTAGACGGAAGAGAGGATCAGCAAACCCAACAGGCCGCATAAAGAAGACAAATGAAGCCATCTAACAAGAACATAAAATAAGACAAGGAATACAGCAGAATTCCCCTACAAATACACACAACAAAATTACAGTGATCAACAAACCCTTTTCAATACTAACTTTAAGTACTGCCTTCAACTTCCCAATCAAAAGAAAAAGTTAATTGAAAACATTAAGTAACAAAAATCCATCTTTTGTTACATACAGGGACTTTAAATGATCACTGAATTATACCTTTTGATTGTGATTTTAAATGTGCTTTGAAGTTATATCAGTAAAATTTTCAGAGCATATTACAATTACAACTTTAATTGCATCACTGTTGTGTGTGTGTTGGGAGCACAAGGCCCGATTCTGTCTCCCACATTTGCTGTAATTCTCAGACAGTAGCTGTCAAATGAACAAACAAGCAGCTGACACCTCAGGACTTTCAGTGTCTTCACATACTAGAGATAAAAGACAATGAGAAAATCTTCATAGTGATCTATTGTTGTAGTTAACTAATAAATTGCTGAGGCTGGACTTGAACTCATGATTCTTCTGACTCGGCCTCCCACGTGCTAGAATTACAGGCATGTACACCCACACCCAATTCTGCTGGGTTTAATAGAAGGACACAGGCCACGGTCTGGTCTAAACCATCCAGCCTTTTGATTTTCCTTCATCCCCAACTCAACAGCTGCCTCTATGATCGATAAAATTCACACTTTGACCAATTCCTAAAGTTTAAACCAGGATTTATACACCCAAAATGTAAAAAGCTCAAGCAGAAGAAAATGCCTAAGGGCCTTTGGATATAAGAAAAGACTCAAGAGGTGCAGCCTCTGGATGAGAAGCCATGGAGATAAGAGTAGTGCAGACTGAACATGCCACGTGCTGCTCAGTCAGAGCCGTCAGCACGTGGCAGCCCAAGCCTCAGGAATAGTGTGGGGCACAGGTGGCCAGTATGCCTGAAGTTCAAGAGTATCATTTAACTCAGAATTCCTAATAGGAAATATTGATTTCCATATGTGGTTTGCTACAGCAAATAAACAAACAAACAAAAAAAAAAGGCGAAAATTATATTCAGTCCTTGGGTCAACAAATGATATTAAAAGATACATTGAGCCCGGCCTGGCCCACCAGGTCACATGTAGAAACTGTTATAGTTAGAATTCCTATGCCATAATTTCCCATGATTCTTTTGAAAATTTCTCTTCTGGGGTCAGATACTGGCTACTCTGACATGTTATTCATAAGACAGATGGTATTGGTTGGGTGGGTCTGAAGTCTAAATTGTGTTAAACCATGTTAAACAAAGCTCATGCTTACAAAAGATCCCTATATATTTGGACACTCTTATTTCCCACAGGTGTTTTCAAGTATATTACAAAAATGAAGACAGTTGTACAGCTCATTTACCTGCAACAAGACCAGTCCCTCAGCTCGGACGCTTCCTCCATCTGCACTTCCAGCCAGAAGCCAGAATCCAAAGCTCCTAACTGTGATCAACTATAGATTTTTGCTCCTCACAAGCTATATTCTAAATTAACAAGACATGTGATATCACACCATATTTAAACTGTTTACTATACTGTAATATACTGCATATTTAAAAGTAAGAGAGGCGGTTTTATTTACCTGTAATTTCAAAAGGTCTTCTGTGTAATTTTTATCAGCTAAGGAGTCAGATGTCATTAAGACATGAACCCATGGATATATTAAGCCATAATGACTGCAGGTATTTATCTGAAACATTACAGAAACACATCACAAGCCAAACAGAACAACAGCAAAACAACAATTTCTTTATCCACTCATTAATTCTCTGTCACATCTTAGACTCGGTTATATACTCTCCTAGGAAAAGTAAGCTTTGCAGATTTATTTCCCTGGAAAAGTTTTGCAGTCTCATTGCTTCCGTATCAAATAATCTGCAATAAATATTACCTAATATTTTGAAATTTAAAAATATTCTACAGAAGTGCTTTCAAAAAACAAAAAATAGCACTGCTCCTAAGATAACAGTGGAAATCATTTTTATTTATAGCATTTTGGATGTGACAAAATGTCCTTTTAAGTTCTCATGATGATTGCTATGGAGTATCCTTTATCCAAGAAATTACACTGGTGACCTTTCCAGTCCCTGCACAGTACCCACAGCAGTCACAGCAACAGGATTCTATGGAAAACAGAGCAGGATGGGTGGGTGGCACAGGCTGTCACAGCTGCCTACAGCACACCTGAAGCCCAAGTGTGGCCCTGAGAGGAAACAGGACAGTGCAGTAGTCCCTTGCCTCAACCCTTTCAAAACTGACCAAGTCAACCTTTCTGGGGAAAGACCCTCTACACTGTGACACTGCAGGCTGGTAATGATGGAGTACGGCCGTCCCCCTTATTTTGAGGGTATGAAGTTTGAGTTGGGCGGGGTCTCATGTGTAGCCCTGGCTGGCCTGGAACTCACAGAGATCCACCTGCCCCTGCCTTCTGAGTGGTAAGATTCGAGGCATCTGCCGTGACACCCGGCTTCCATTTTTATTTATTTACTTGTGTGTGTATGTTTGCGTGTACACGTGCAGAGGTCGGAAAACAATTTCCAGGAGTCAGTTCTCTCCTTCTACTGTGGTCCCAGGGGCGAAAATTAGCTCGCCAGACTAGGCAGCAAGGGCCTTTACAGGACAAGCAATCTCAGCAGCCCCAGGTGGTATTCTTTAAAATGATTACCTTACTGTATGTAAGGTGTAGGTAACTTCAGTCATAGGTACCATTTGTAAGCATTAAACGTAAGGTAGGGGCTAGGAGGATAGCCTCAGGCGGGAATGTGTTTACCTCACAAGAATACAAGTCTGACTTGGAGTCCTACAACCTGGAAAGCGTCAGTCGTGGTGGTACAAGTTTGCAATTGCAATGTCAAGGAGGCCACGCAGAGGATATCGAGGCCTTGGCCAGCTAATATCCTACATGCCAATGACAGACCCTGTTTCAAAATAAATGGACAGAGTCCCTAAGAATGACACCTGAGAGTGACCTTTAGACCCTATACATAGGACATCTGGATCTGCACGTGCACTGCACTGGCTCCCTCTCTCCTAAAAACAAAAAGCAGTTTATTGCAGCACACAATGTATGCATTTAAGGTATTCCAGTGTCTTACCAAATCCTCTGCTGTTCTCAATGGTTTGGTATCAGGACGCTGCCTCTCAGATAACCTCCAGATATACTGAGATATGAGCTTGAAAAAGAGTTCTTCAGGTACCATATTTGGGACACAAGCTACGAGCTGAGCTTCCCAGAAGTCTACCAAAAGCTGCGGAACCGTATCTTCATCCTTTCCACATAGCGCCTAGAAAGGAGAGCATCCCACATGAATTCTGAGCCAGTGACACGCAGTCAGACAGCAGAGCTGTGGCTCCACCACGTGGTCAGACAGCAGAGCTGTGGCTCCACCACGCGGTCAGACAGCAGAGCTGTGGCTCCACCACGTGGTCAGACAGCAGAGCTGTCACTACACCATGCGATCATGTAGTTCATAATTTTGGCTTGACTGCCAAGGCAAGAACTAAGTTACACTTTCTGTTAATAAGAAACAGATTCTTGGTGGCATGCACGGAGTTTCTGCAGAAAGTCTTTTAATTTGTGTTTACAATATAAATTGATTATACAGAAGTCTGTCTTTTCAGTTATGAATGAAACTTCAGTTCTATTCCCTACTCTCCTTTGGTTTCTATCAGATCACTCAGAAGAATTACAGTTTTCAACTGGACAAACCTTAAAGAAAGAATCTGCTTCTTCAATTCCAATTTTATCATTCTTCTGTAAGCCCAGGACTGAAGCCACAAGCAATCCAGGCTGAGTTTCCTTCAAGTCAGTCGCAAGTTCAGTAGGAACAATCTGTCCCTTCCACTGTTGAATTAACAGCCGGGGTTCCAGGATGAAGCCATACACCAGCTTCATCTTCAGATTAAAAAAAATACATGTTGGGATGAAATGTACATGGCATCTACATTAGTCATCTCTGCCTAGTGTCTTCATGATTTAGGAGTGAGTTATTAACACTGTATTTCTGGGTTTTAGCCACAAGAACTAACTCTTATTCCCAAGAAGAATATTATTATCTGTCTCGTATAAATTATTAATAGGTAACTAAACTTAGAAATGTTCCATTTTGTAAAGAGTTTTAGATTTGGAATACATACATACATATTTATGCACGCGCGCGCGTGCACACACACACACACACACGTGCGCGCATGCACACCCCCCTAAGTCCCTTCAAAGTTGCAGAAAGAGAACTCTGACTTTCAGAAGTGTACTCTTCAAAGCAGATTCCCTGCTGCTGACTTGTTCTCACTGCAAACCGTCTCCTAGCATAATGGTGCTTCCCGTTTTAGAAAGCATACTTATACCAGGAGCATTTGGCCAAGCGGGTAGCAATAAGAACAAGGCCTAGGCTCTAGGGCCTGCTCCATGCTGACCGACTGCAATCACAAACACGGTATTTTAGCTACCTCACGTGTATGAAAGGTACAGCAACACTGATCTCAGCACTCAACAATAATTAAGTGAAATAATACATGCAAGCAACTTAGAATAGGCCTGGGACATAGAAGCACAAATGGTCCCCTTGCCCGGACCCCTACATGCTTAACATCTTTGGCCTCTATTCCTAACCGGTCCCTTTTGTAAAAGAAATGACCTTTCCTCTTTGGGTGTCACTTGTGAGTTTCCTATTAAACTCCCGTGGCTGACAGTTAATATCCTCCTTTCTGTGCTTAAGAAACATCGCTCTGTTGTGCTTTCAGTGAATACCTACTCTAATTGTTGGCTCTGGGCATAGCTTTTATATTCCTCTGTATAAACATAATATTCTGAATATATGTGGTACATCAATGATGAAAGATCTTTCAGTAGCCACTGCTGATATTCATCAATCTTTTTTTTTCCATTTGACAGATCTGAAGTTCTATCTGACACTGTCTGTTATCTGTTACTAAGAAACTATGAGGCGCAAAGAAACCAGAAGAAAGTCCAATGCCTCGGGAGCTATTCCAATTCTCTTTCGGACTACTTTTAACACCAGGCATCCGACTATACCTCTGAATGGCTTTTCATCTCATTTCTGTACATGTCAAGATCTCCTATTTTCAAGGCCACTGCAGCCTTGGTTAAGGTCACTAACACTGGTGAAACTCCACAAGAGTCCAGCTTCCTCAAATACCGCAAGGCAGTTAAAGGATCGATATTCTTCATAGAAGGACTGGAGAGAACATGAGGCAGTTGCTTCGGCTCGGCCGCGTGAAATATCTGAGCCACTTTTGCGGCTAGTTCCTTTGAGGAGTATGAACAAGAAATAAACAGTTAGCCAATAGAAAACAATACAGTCAGGGGACAAAAAGGAACGTATGTATAAAAATGCAGTACATAAATAATACAATGTTATTGAGAAACACAGAGATTATGAAAATATTTGAAGGGCCAAAAATGAGCTGCCATGATCTGTCTGCAGAGATACCCCGTAAGAAGAACAACAATATCAACCAACCAGACCCCCCAGAGCTCCCAGGGACTAAGTCATTGACAAAGGAGTACACATGGCTCCAGCTGCATATGTAGCAGAGGATGGCCTTGTCATTAATGGGAGGAGAGGTCTTTGGTCCTATGAAGGCTCGATAGATGCCCCAGCATTGGGGAATCGAGGGCAGGGAGGTGGGATTGCATGGGTGGGTGGAGGAACACCCTCATAGAAGCAGGGGGAGGGAGGATGAGATAGGGTATTTCTGGGAGGGAAGGAAAGAGGGAAAGGGGATAACGTTTGAAATGTAAATAAAGAAAAAAATCCAATTAAAAAATAATATTTTAAGAGGTCATTGGCACTTAAAAAAGTTTGGACACTTGAAAATAGAGCGAATGGGGCTGGCAAGATGGCTCAGCGGGTAAGAGCACTGACTGCTCTTCCGAAGGTCCTGAGTTCGGATCCCAACAACCACATGGTAGCTCACAACCACTCATAATGAGATCTGACATCCTCTTCTGGAGTGTCTGAAGACAGCTACAGTGTACTTACATTGTACTTACATATAACAATAAATAAATCTTAAAAAAGAAAAAAGAAAAAAGAAAAGAAAAGAAAATAGAGCGAATGGAATTGTGGGAAAAAACACTGCAGAGGAAGGCAGGGACCAGAATTCTGTCCTTCACTTGAGAATAGATCTCACCGACAGGTCCCTCACCCACAACAGCCTCCATGCTGAACACTGAGGAAACATGAGAAGGTCATGACTAAGTTCTTTTCCAAGCTATAACTCTAAGACCATTAAAGAAGTAAAGGGCATGCTAATTTTTTAGGAAAAAAAAAATTTGGAACTTAAATTATAAATACTACTAAAAGTTAAAAAGAGAAGCTATAACTTCATAGAAAATTATATTCACTTCACTTAATTCTTCATCCAGGTTTTCATAAAGAGAATGATTAATATAAAATACTAATCCTCTCTCATATTTCTGTGATTCACTCTCTTCTGTCCAATCCACACGGGCCAAGATTTCAGCCAGAGACAAACCAGACATCTTATAGTATGGCAAGGCGAGATGGGACTGCTCAGTGTTAAGCCTAAAGAGAGAAAAATTTTAAAGGGCTTCAAATGTACATTTCTATGCCAGCTAGTTAACACAGTAAGTAATAAAACAGATAATGCTTTTCAAAGACATAAGCCTCCCAGCTGGATTTTTATAAAGTCACTCTAAAATTAGCATTTTCCTGAGCATATTAAAGGTAGAAAAGCAATCATTCATTAATTTTAATATTTAATATAGCTCTAAAAGTGGCATCTCTAGTCTATCTCAGTCACTGATAATCACTTACACAGGTGATGTAAGCCTATGAAACACTGTCTACAAAAATTTCTATGAGCATGATTCTCAGAACTGGAGAGCAGGCCCTGCCCCTCACCACCTACAGCACTCAGGACAAACCAGCTCACCCCTCACCTGGGCAGCACAGTGTGGCTGGCCCTGAGGCCAGGAGAGCTGGCCTGTGTTCTTGCAGGCTGCAGCACTGGGTGAGCTAGCCAGGACAGCAGCACTGAGTGAGCTAGCCAGGACAGGAGCACTGGGTGAGCTAGCCAGGACAGCAGCACTGAGTGAGCTAGCCAGGACAGTGCTGGCTGTGGTTGTGAGGTACAGGAGAGCTTTGGCAGGCGACCAACCCACCTCCCAATCAGGCCCAGATACAGGGCAGATACAGATGTTGGGCTGCTCCAGCATCTACCTCATCTATGAACTAATGGACCTCGTGAAGGGGCTGGTTCAACAGATCCAAAGCTTCAGGATCTCTGACACAGGGCAACAACAGGATATCAGACGGGTGAGCATCCAGTGTTCATGCTGCAGCACATGCCAATGACTCATTGTAATAAACACTGGCAAGTAAAGATGTGTAGACTAAAGTGTATACTGTGCGACACACTACAGCTTCCATGTGTTAGTTTTGTTGATTTTTCTTTTTGTTTTGTTTGTTTTTTGGGGGGTGGGATGTGAAGGGACAGGGACATGGGTGGGACTGGAGCGCACGATTTGAAATTCACAAAGATCAACACAAAATTTTAAAAAATAGTTCACAGAAATACAAAACTCTACTGACCTTAATATGCTTTTCTGATATCCTGGAAGCACTGACTACTAATATTAATATCTCAGACTGTTCCAGTTACACCCCTCCCTCAAGCTAACAGACAACAAGTACCAAAACCATCTCAGTTCTTTTTCTCTGAGAATGTGCCCCTTACATCCTGAGAACAAAACAAAATAAAACAAAGTAAATAAGTAAACAAATGGTGAATAAAAAAGATTACCCTCCAAATCCAAAAGTTAGGTCATGGCTTTATTATGCCTCTAACAAACTGTGACCCTTTCGAGACACTGGGTGGGTCGCATCCACTCTGTATCTCTAAGCCTACCGCACGCCTACATATGTATGTGCTACATAACGTGCTTGTGAAACAAATGAGAGAATGAACCGACCCCCAGAGACGTAAAAGTCTGGTAAGTGCGCGTGAACTCTGTAACAACGCCGAAGAGGCCTCACTGACCGGCTGTAACAGTCTCCAAGGTGTCCGCAGCTTTCTTTAAAAGCTTCCAGGAGCTCTGCTTTCTCTGCAGGCTCCAGGTGACTGCCGTCCATCAGGGCAGCTCTCAGCAGCAGATGAGCCTCGCTGAGTAAGTGGAGGCAGCTCTCGGTTCTCACAGTCTTGTAGCTGTTACTGTAGTCTACCTGAAACAAGAAGACAGACAGCTAGTGTCTCTCTAGACCACCCATTACCCATCCCATCTCCACTCTTAAGAACTGTTACATATTGTTATTAAAATTGATATGTGGGTATATTAAACACTAAATTTGAAATAAGTGGTTGCATATCACCTTAGTTTGCTTTTTATTGCTGTGATAAAATACCACCATCAAAGGCAACTTGGAGACTAAAGATTTACTTGGCTTTCAGGTCACAGTCCATCACTAATGGAAGCCAAGAAGAAACCTGGAGGCAGACACTGAAACAGAAACCAGAAGGGACCACGGCTTAGACTTGCTCAGCCTGTTTTCTTTTCCTTCTCGTCCTCCTCTTTTTTTCTCTTAGATTTATTTAATTAATTCTGTGTCTGATGTACCTCATGAATGCCTGAAGGTCCGCTGAGGGTATCAGACCCACTAGAACTGTAGTTATGGATGGATGGTTAGGAGGTACAGTGTGGGTGCTGAGACTTAAATCTGGGTTCCCTACAAGAGCATCAAGTCCTCTTAACCACTCATCTATTTTTCCAGCCCTCAGTTGGCTCTCTTACATCATCCTGAGCCACCCGTGCAGGGCTGGAACTGTCCCAGAGAGCTGGCCCTCCCACACCAATCATTAATCAAGAAAATATCCTACAGACTTGCCTACAGGCCAATCTGATACAGGTATTTTCTCAAACGCGGTTTCTTTTTCCAGGTAACTCTAGTTTTTGTCAAGTTGGCAAAAAAATCTTAACGTGGTTATTAATAGAGTTTTCTTCTTCCACAATCTACAGACCAATTTAATACACGATTGCAAACATTACTGTGTTAGCAGCTAAAAGCATTTTGAAACTCCAAATGATAGACTACTAACAATGTAGTTATCAATTATTTGTTCCCAATTTGATAAGGCTTTTGAACATATTTGAAATGATCAGTTTTTTCTTTAATGGCCTATGACTTAGCTTTTTCAAACTAAGAACAAGTCTCCCCTGTTGAGTTTCCCCTGGTGGCTTAATTATGACATCTAATTCCATAGTTCACAGTGGGATATGGGCCAGGCCATCATCCAATAACTCAATAACCAGAATCATCAGGTGTCAGGACTCACATTTAGAGGAGATCTAAGACTTTCCAGGACAAAGTTGATATAATTATTAGAGTAAAAATACCAAGGGGGCTATTGAGATGGCTCAGCGGGTAAGAGCACTGATTGCCCTTCCAAAGGTCATGAGTTCAAATCCCAGCAACCACATGGTGGCTCACAACCACCCATAATGAGATCTGATGCCCTCTCCTGGTGTATCTGAAGACAGCTCAGTGTACTTATAGTAAATAAATAATAAGTAAATCTTAAAAAAAAATCAGAAATAAGTCAATCAATACTTAACCATACTACCAAAATTAGTGCCACCAGTGAGGTATCAATGTCAGTATCTGCTTCCATAGTGTAGAAAAATATAACTTTGTCTGTGCAGCTTTCTACATGAGAATGTATAGCCATAATCCAATCATTTAAAAAGGTAACAAAATTAAGAACATTCTCAAAACAAAGAAAAGAGAGGAAGTCTGTCCCCAAAATGTTAATGTTATAAAATAAAAGGAAAGACTCTAGGAGTGTTCTTATTAAAGGGAGCTAAGGCAACACAATTAAGCGTGTTATCTGATCGGAGACTGGATTGGTGGGAAAGCTATGAAGTCATGACTAACTAACTGGGTGGCATATAGACCATGGACTACTGTGTCAAGATTAAACCTACTGCAACTTATGGCTTACTGTCAGACAGGACAGTATCTGATTATTTAGAGTCAAAAATCTGTGAGCTATGCAGTTACTTGTCAATGGACCAAGGGAAATAAGTGTGTTGAGAAAGGATGGCGTACACCATGAGGACAAATAGGGAGGAATACAGACAATGGTCAATCTGTGTGTCAGCTATAAAGTTCTCTTTGTATTTTTCTCATTCTTCTTTTTTTGATTAAATATTTTCTTTATTTACATTTCAAATGTTATTCCCTTTCCTGGTTTCCCCTCCAAAACCCCCCTATCCCATCCCCGCTCCCCTTGCTCACCAACCCACCCACTCCTGCTTCCCTGTCGTAGCATTCCCCTACACTGGGGCATCCAGTCATCACAGGACCAAGAGCCTCTCCTCCCATTGATGCTCAACAAGGCCATCCTCTGCTACATATGTGGCTGAAGCCAAGGGTCCCTCCATGTGTACTCTTTGGTCGGTGGTTTAGACCCTGGGAGCTCTGAGGGTACTGGTTGGTTCCTATTGTTGTTCATCCTAAGGGGCTGCAAACCCCTTCAGCTCCTTGGGTCCTTTCTCTAGCTCCTCCATTGGGGACCCTGTACTCAGTCCAATGGTTAGATATTTTCTCATTCTTACTACTTCTCTAAGCTTGGCGTTGTTTAAAAGGAAAGTATTTTAATTGCCAGAGATGAGTAAAGAACTGTGACTCTTAGAACAGGACAGAAACGCCCACTCTAGGCCCCTCACAGGCCGCAGCTGCAGTAGCTACCACACCTGGGGACAACCTGTTACGCTCCAAAGAAGGAATAAGATAGAAGTAAATGGTCTGAGGTTTTCAACTCAATTCTCTCCTTCTCTTTGCTCGGTGCTGTAGTTTAGCTTCTGTTTCTAGGATAAACCACTAATCAAAATCAACTTAAAAGAGGAAAGGGTTTACTTGGCATATGGCTTACATTGAGAGAAGCCAAAAAGTGGAAACAGGAACTGGAGCAGATGCACAGTTGTTTCTGGGCTTGCTCCCGAGGCTCGATCTACCTGCTTCCTTCACTTAGAAACACCTGAGAAGGAGGTGGCATTAACAGTGGGCTGGGCCTCCTGACCTCAGAGGTGAAGACAACACACCCCACAGACCAGCCTGCAGGGGAATCTGACGGAGGAGTCAACTAAGATTGTTCTCTTCCTGGATTATGTCTAGGTTTGTGGCGCGTAGGCAAAACTCAACCAGCACACTGGGGCTCAACATCAATGGCTACTTGTGCTTAAACTAATTCAGTTGTCCTCTCTGGGGGGTGAGTGCGAGTAAGAGGCCTTCCCGTTAGGGAGGGGATTACTCTCAAAGATCAGAAGCTGGAAAAGCGAGGGGAAGAAAGATGCGTGCTTAACGGTCATGATGGAGGCTGGAAGCTGTCTGAATGAAGTGTCCTGAATGTATAATTCATTTGTTTTCCTCTCTGAGGTTTCCTTGGTGAATTACAAGAGGCAGAGTTTAGGCAGCAACAAGAGCAATGTCCGCCCGCCT
>JADRCD010201416.1:0-15223 GCA_019843815.1 Montemys delectorum
AGGTGAAGTCCAGACATTGGAGGAGTTTAAGTCTTAGAGTTTAAAGTCCATCCAGTCTTCTGGGCAGGATATAGTCACTAATGGCTATGGAGAACAAAACAAAATTCTTAATACAAAGGATTTAGGTCACATGAAGCCTAGGGTAGTGACCAGATTCTAATGAAAGAGTGAGAGAAAATTACTCCACTTAGTTTGTGGATGTGTCATTAATTTCCTTTCCTTGTTACCTGGTGCCTTTGGGGCCTTTGGGGGATGGTCAACTTTCTGGCAATTTGAAGAGATTCACAGAAACTTGGAGTAATTCTTGGTAAAAGGCACAGCCATTGTCGTATTGTTGTAAAACTTCTGTGAGTTTTCATACTTGGCTTTCAATTAATTTTTCCCACATTGTGATCAGATAGGATACCCAGAGTTATTTCAGTCTTACTAAATTTGCTGACATTTGTGTGTGTTTGTATCTGTTGAGAAATGACCCGCTTTTAGAGCTGTTTCTATGGGCTGATGAGTAGAATGTAAATTTTCTGCTGTTTGGGTGAAATTTTATATAAATGTATGTTAAGTCCATTCAATACATGAGATTGTTTAATTTTGAATATTCTCTGCTTAATAGTTTTGTAGAAATGACCTGTTTATTGGAGAAAGTGAGGTATGGAAGTCACCTACTATTAATGGATTGATGTTAACTTATGTCTTTAATTTCAGTAGTACACATTTTATGAAATTAGGCCCACAAGGGTTTGGTCCATATATGTTAAGGATATAAAAATCTTTTTGGTTAATTGCTTCCTTGTTTACAATGAATTGTGCTTCTTTAGTCTCTTGATTAGTTTTACTCTGAAGGGTATTTGTCACATGTTAGGGTAGCAATGCCTGCTTTACTTCCTGATCTCATTTTACTGAATTGCTTTTGTCTATTTATTTATTCTAAGGTGAACCTTTAGAGCTAAAATGAAATTTTTGTAGAAAATTGAAAGTTTTTTTTTAGGTAGTCTTGTATTTTAATCACTCAGCAAGCCTTTGTGTTTTAACTAGAGAATTGAAACCATTTATATTAAAAATTCTGTTGATTTCAATCATTGTGCTGTATTTTTGTTGTTGATTATGTTCTCAGTGGTGCTTTGTGTTTTAGTAATTATAGCTTCACTTGTTTTGTTTATATAATCTCTTCATCACTCTTATTATTCTTCAGCCAGTAGTATTACTTCCTGTATTTTGTTTAGGCTTGGTTTGTTGCATTTAATTTGCTTTATGTTGTTTGTATCATGGAAAGGATTTCTTTCTCTTTAAGTATAGGAGATAGTTTTACTGAGTACTTTAATCTTGAAGGGAACTCACTGTACTTTGTTTTTTATTGGATATTTTATTTACATTTCAAGTGTTATCCCCTTTCCCAGTTTCCCCTCCAGAAACCCCCTATGCCATTCTCCCTCCCACCACTTCTATGAGGGTGCTCAGCCCCCCTCACCCTCTCCAAACCCTGGCCTTCCCTTCCCCATCATGGAGCCTTCCCAAGACCAAGGGACTCTCCTTCCATCAATGTCTGAAAAGTCCATCCTCTGCTACATATGCGGCTGGAGCCTTGGGACCTTCCATGTGTACTCTTTGGTTGGTGGCTTAGTTCCTCAGAGCTCTGGGAGGGGGAGGGTTTGGTTGGCTGATATTGTTCTTCCTATGGGGTTGCAAACCCCTACAGCTCCTTTAGTCTAACTCCTCCATAGGGGACCCCATATTTAGTTCAATGGTTGGCTGCAAGCATCTGCCTCTTTATTTGCCAGGCTCTGAAAGAACCTCTTAGGAGACAGCGATATCAGGCTCCTGTCAGCATGCACTTCTTGGCGTCCACAATAGTGTCTGGGTTTGGTTCTGTATATGGGATAGAGCCCCAGATGGAGCAGATTCTGGATTGTCCTTCCTTCGGTCTCTGCTCCACACTTTGTCTCTGTATTTCTTGCTATTAGTATTTTGTTTCCCCTTCTAAGAAGGACTGAGACATCCACACTTTGGACTTCCTTATTGAGCTGCACTGGTATCTTCTAGTTCCATCCATTTCCCTAAGAATTTCATGAAGTTGTTGTTTTTAGTAGCTTAGTAGTACTCAATTATGTAAATGTAACACATTTTTCTGTATCTAGTCCTCAGTTGAAGGACATCTGGGTTGTTTCCAGCTTATGGCTATTATAAATAAGGCTACTACGAACATAGTGGAGCATGTGTCCTTGTTATATGTTGGAGCATTTTTGGGTATATGCCCAGGTGTTGTAGAGCTGTGTCCTCAGGTAGTACTATGTCCAATTTTCTGAGGAACCGCCAGATTGATTTCCAGAGTGGTTGTACCAGCTTGCAATCCTGCCAACAATGGAGGAGTGTTCCTCTTTCTCTACATTCTTGCCAGAATCTGCTGTGACATGAATTTTTGATCTTAGCCATTCTAATTGGTGTGAGGTGGGATCTCAGGGTTGTTTTGATTTGCATTTCCTTGATGATTAAGAATACTGAACATTTCTTTAGGTGTTTCTCAGCCATTCGGTACTCCTCAGTTGAGAATTCTGTACCCCATTTTTAATAGGGTTATTTGATTCTCTGGAGTTTAACTTCTTGAGTTCTTTGTATATATTGGATATTAGCCCTCTATCGGATGTAGGATTGGTAAAGATCTTTTCCCAATCTGTTGGTTGCTGTTTTGTCCTACTTACAGTGTCCTTTGCCATACAGAAGCTTTGCAATTTTATGAGGTCCCATGTGTCTATTGTTGATCTTAGAGCATAAGCCATTGGTGTTCTGTTCAGGAAATTTTCCCCTGTATCCATGTGTTTGAGGCTCTTCCCCACTTTCTCTTCTATTAGTTTCAGTGTATCTGGTTTTATGTGGAGGTCCTTGATTCACTTGGGCATGAGCTTTGTACAAGGAGCTAAGAATGAATCTTCTACTTTCTGAGCTCTAGTTGAGCCTGCACCATTTGTTGAAAATGCTGTCTTTTCCCACTGGATGGTTTTATCTCCTTTGTCAAAAATCAAGGGACCATAGATGTGTGGGTTTATTTCTGTATCTTTAATTCTGTTCCATTAATCTACTTGCCTGTCTCTCAACCAATACCATACAGTTTTTATCACTATCGCTGTGTAATACAGCTTGAGGCTAGGGATGGTAATTTCCACCAGAATTTCTTTTATTGTTGAGAATAATTTTCCCTATGTTGGGTTTTTTGTTATTCCAAATGAATTTTCAAATTGCTCTTTCTAACTCTATGAAGAATTGAGTTGGAATTTGATGGGGGTTTCATTGAGTCTGTAGACTGCTTTTGGCAAGATGGCCATTTTTACTATATTATTCCTGACAGTCCATGAGCATGAGAGATCTTTCCATCTTCTGAGATCTTCTTTGATTTCTTTCTTCAGAGACTTGAAGTTCTTATCATACAAATCTTTTACTTGCTTGGTTAGAGTCATATCAGGTATTTAATATTATTTGTAGCTATTGTGAAGGGTGTTATTTCCCTAATTTCTTTCTCAGCCTCTTTATCCTTTGAGTAGAGGAAGGCTACTGATTTGTTTGAGTTAATTTTTTATCCAGCCACTTTGCTGAAGTTGTTTATCAGTTTTAAGAGTTCTTTGGTAGAATTTTTGGGGTCACTTAAATATACTATCATATCATCAGCAAATAGTGATAATTTAACTTCTTCCTTTCCAATTTGTATTCCTTTGATCTCCTTTTATTGTATAATTGCTCTGGCTAGGTCTTTGAGTACTGTATTGAACAGGTAGGGAGAGAGTGGACAGCCTTGTCTATTCCCTGATTTTAGTGGGATTGCTTTAAGTTTCTGTCCATTTAGTTTGATGTTGGCTATTGCTTTGCTGTATACTGCTTTTACTATGTTTAGGTATGAGCCTTGAATTCCTGATCTTTCCAAGACTTTTATCATGAAGGGGTGTTGGATCCCTGGCATGGTTTAGGTATGAGCATAATTGTGGCTTCATAGAAGGAATTGGATAGAGTTCCTTCTGTTTCTATTTTGTGGAATGGTTTGAAGCATATTAGGTCTTCTTTGAAGGTCTGAAAGAATTCTGCACCAAACCCATCTGCTACTGTGCTTTTGTTGGTTGGGAAACTTTTAATGATTGCTTCTATTTCATTAGGGTTTATCGCACCATTTGTATGGTTTAATTTTAGTATTTGATATCTGTCTAGAAAATTGTTCATTTCATACAGATTTTCCAGTTTTGTTGAATATAGGCTTTTGTAGTAGGATCTGATAATTTTTTGAATTTCTACAGTTTCTGTTGTTATATCTCCCTTTTTATTTCTGATTTTGTTAATTTGGATACTCTCTCTATGCAGACTGCTTAGTCTGCCTAAAGTTTTATCTATTGTGTTGATTTTCTCAAAAACCAGCTCCTGGTTTGGTTGATTCTTTGTATAGTTCCTTTTGTTTCCACATGGTTGATTTTAGGCCTCAGTTTGATTACTTCATGCTGTCTACTCCTCTTGGGTATATTTGCTTCTTTTCATTCTAGAGTTTTCAGATGTGTTGTTAAGCTGCTAGTATATGCTTTCTCCAGTTTTTTTTTGGAGGCACTCAGAGCTATGAGTTTTCCTCTTACCACTGCTTTCATTGTGTCCCATAAGATTGAGTATGTTGTGCCTTCATTTTCATTGAATTCTAAAGTCTTTAATTTTTTTCTTTATTTCTTCCTTGACCAAGCTATCATTGAGTAGAGCATTGTTCAGCTTCCATGTGTATGTGGGCATTCTACTGTTTATGTTGTTATTGAGGACCAGCCTTAGTCTGTGGTGATCTCATAGGATGCATGGTATTATTTCAATCTTCTTGTATCTGTTGAGGCCTGTTTTTAGATAGATTATATGACCAGTTTTGGAGAAGGCACCATGAGGTGCAGAGAAGAAGGAATATTCTTTTGTTTTATGATGAAATGCTCTATAAATATCTGTTAGGTTCATTTGGTTCATAACTTCTGTTAGTTTCACTGTGCTTTTGTTTAGTTTCTGTTTCCATGATCTGTCTATTGCAGAGAGTGGGGTGTTAAAGTCTCCCACTACTATTTTGTGGGCTGTGATGTATGCATTGAGTTTTAGTAAAGTTTCTTCTATGAATGTGGGTACTTGGCATTTAAAGCATAGATATTTAGAATTGGGAGTTCATCTTGGTAGATTCTTCCTTTGATGAGTATGAAGTGTCCTTATCTTTTTAAATAACTTCTGGTTAAAAGTTGAATTTATTTGATATTAGAATGGCTATTCAAGCTTGTTTCTTGGGTCCATTTGCTTGGAGAATTGTTTTCCAGCCCTTTACTTTGAGGTAGTGTCTGTCTTTGCCACTGAGGTGCTTTCCTATATGTGGTAAACTGCTGGGTCCTGTTTAGGTATCCTGTCTGTTAGTCAATGTCTTTTCCTTGGGGAATTTAGTCCATTGATGTTAAGAGATATTAAGGAAGAGTAATTGTTTCCTCCTGCTATTTTTGTTCTAAGAGGTGAAATTATGTTTGTGTGACTATCTTCTATTGAGTTTTTTGAAAGAAGATTATGTTCTTGCTTTATCAAGGATGTAGTTTCCCTCCTTGTGTCAGAGTTTTCCATCTATTACCCTTTGAAGGGCTGGATTTGTGGACAGATATTGTGTAAATTTGGTTTTGTCATGGAATACTTTGGTTTCTCCATCTATGGTAATTGAGAGTTCTTCTGGGTATAGTAGACTGGGCTGGCATTTGTGTTCTCTTATGGTCTATATGATATCTGTCTTGGATCTTTTGGCTTTTATAGTCTCTAGTGTGAAGTTTGGTATAATTCTGATAGGTCTGCCTTTATATGTTACTAGGCCTTTTTCCCTTACTGCTTTTAATATTCTGTCTTTGTTTTATGTATTTGGTGTTTTGACTATTATTTGATGGGAGGAATATCTTTGCTGGTCCAACCTATTTGAAGTTATCTAGGCATTTTGTAGGTTTATGAGCATCTCCTTCTTTAGGTTAGGGAAGTTTTCTTCTATAATTTTGTTGAAGATATTTACTGGCCCTCTAAGTTGGAAATGTTCACAGTCTTCTATACCTATTATCCTTAGGTTTGGTCTTCTCATTGTGTCCTGGATTTCCTGGATGTTTTGGGTTAGGAGCTTTTTGCATTTTGCATTTTCTTTGAATGTTGATTCAATGTTTTTTATGGTATCTTCTACACCTGAGATTCTCTCTTCTATCTCTTTTATTCTGTTGGTGATGTTTGCATTTATGACTCCTGATCTCTTTCCTAGGTTTTCTACGTCCAGGATTGTCTCCTTTTATGATTTCTTTCTTGTTTCTATTTGCATTTTTAGATCCTGAATAATTTTGTTCAATTCCTTCACTCGTTTGGTTGTGTTTTCTTGTAATTATTTAAGGGATTTTTGTGTTTCCTCTTTAAGGGCTTCTACTTGTTTATCTGTGTTCACCTGTATGTATTTAAGGGAGTTATTCATGTCCTTCTTAAAATTCTCTATCATTATGAGATATGATTTTAAATCTGAATTTTGCTTTTCCAGTGTTTTGGGGTATCCAGCAGTTACTGTGATGGGAGAACTGGGTTCCGATGATTCCAAGTAGCCTTGGTTTCTGTTGCTTAGATTCTTGCATTTGCTTCTTGTTATCTGGTTATCTCTTCTGTTAGTTGGTCTTGCTGCCTCTGACTGGAGCTTGTCCCTTCTGTAAGCCTGTGGGCCTGTGTCTTTAGGTATGTCAGCACTTTTGGGAAACCAACTCTCTCCTGGCAAGATTTGTGCATGGAGGGCTGTGTGCTTTAGGTTCAGAGAACAGATGGAGACTGGAAGGCTCACTGTACTTTAGGTATTGAAATACATTGCTCTAGACCAGTGATTCTCAATCTTCCTAATGCTGCTACTCTTTAATATAGTTCCTCATGGTTTGGTAATTCTCAACCATAAACTTATTCTCATTGCTACTTTATAACTGTAGATTTTCAATTTTATGAATCATAATGTAAATATCTATGTTTTCTAATGGTCTTAGGTGACTGTTGCTCAACACCCCCCAGGGGGTCATAACTCACAGGTTGAAAACCCCTGTTCTAGACACTCTAGCCTTTCAAAATTTCCACCGAAAAATCATCTGTAATTCTGATAACTTTTCCTTTATATTTCACTTGTGTTGCTTTCTATATCCTTTATTCTGCATGACTAGTATCTTACGTATGATACATTGTGAGAAGTTTCATTTCTGGTTTTCACTATTGGTGTTCTGTGTACTTCTTGTATTTAATGTGTATGCTTTTCCTTGCTTTGGGGAAGTTTTCTTCTATGATACTGTTGAAGATCTTGCCTAAGCTATTAATCTGGG
Organism: Montemys delectorum; assembly: GCA_019843815.1. Classification (NCBI taxonomy): domain Eukaryota; kingdom Metazoa; phylum Chordata; class Mammalia; order Rodentia; family Muridae; genus Montemys; species Montemys delectorum. The sequence goes on from JADRCD010201416.1 coordinate 7,338, forward strand.
ATTTTTTTCTTCGTCTATTCCTTTAATTATTAGAGTTATTATTTCTTTAGTTGTTTAATTGTTTCTTTAATTATTAGAATTTTTCTTCACAGTGTTCCACATTTCCTATTTTTTTCCTTTGTTAATTTTTTTTTAAGTAGGTGTACCCAAGAACAGAGAACAATTTGAATATATTATGTAAACAGTTGGGACTAAGCTGATTTGTAATCCCTACAGTAATATAGAGTTCTCTTCCTGTATGTCCCTAGATTTTCATGCCTGGTGGTCTGCAGGTTTATTGCTATTTCTTATTGCTATTGTTAGGTGTACTCTTTATGGGGTCCAGATGAAGAAATCTTTTTTCAGCCTGGTGTCTCCAATAACTTTTTATGCTTAGTTGTGTTGATATGATTTTTATTATCCAGCCTGCTCCTAGAGACCAAGTTACCCCTGATAAATTTATACTTTGGTACATTTTTTCCTGCAAGGAATAATTCATTTTTTAGTTTGTGCCATGAGGATGGCTCTGGACACATGGTGCTGCTTGCATATCCACTTAGGTGAATAGTTGTCTTCCACACTCAAAATGGAGTCAAAAGCTGATTACAAAATAGAGACTCTTAAAGAAAGGGCATCTAAAAGACCAGTGTTATACACAATACAGAACTACTCAGAGTAAAGTATAGCCTGATTTCAACACTTACATATGTCCAAAGATTTTTATTGTTGAAAATATTTAATTGATAATACTTATTTTATTCTATTTCTTGCCTTTGTATTTCTATTTATTTTTTAAGTGTTTATCTCCCAAGAATTTTGAGAGAATAGACTAGTCAACTAAAGAAGGATTACTCTGACTTTGTTTCTTTTATTAATATTTCTCCTGCTAGAAGTTGACCTTAAGATTATTTGAAAGAAAGGCAAGCACTGACTTTATTCTTATTTATTTATTTTTTATTTTGGCTACTCTATATCCTATTTCAAGATATAAAAAATAAGCTTATCAGCAATGACAAAAAGTTGATAACATTTTTGCGAATCAATTTAATAAGAACTAACCTTTTTCATTCTTTCAGTGCTAAGTACAGAACCCAGGACCCTGCACATGCTAGAAAAATGCTACGCCATTGAGCTACATCTCAGGTCCAAGAAGCACATCTCTTACTATACTAAATCTTTCAGTCCACAATCATGGTTCGTTTTTATTTTGACATAAGGTTTTAGGGTATCTTTATAATTTTTATTATAAAGGCTTTATCGAGTTCATACCTAAGACTATCACTTAATTTTGTGGAATTTTAAATGATACTGTGATTCAAATTTTGGTTTTCATGTTGTTATGTATTAAGGTATGACCTTTGTTCTCAGTGCATAATATATTCATTTTCTCACATCCTTGGGGTAGAGACTTATTTTTTGAGTGCATTCAGTTAGAAATATAGACAAATATGATTTCTGTCTTCTCATAGTGCCAAAGGGATAGCAGTTTTAATGGCAACAATTTCCCAGATAATCCTTGGCATTTCTTGGTATCCAAGACAAGTTAAACACAACTTAGTTACTAACATTCATTCATATATAACACATCATATATCACACAGGGAATATATCTATGTATATGTAAGTTAAATAAGGGATAGAAAGGATTGATAAAGGCTACAGCAGAGTTTCACAGGCCTCAGAGGAGGGTTATATAAATGCAAGTAGAGTTTATATTGATAAGAGAAACCAGCTCCAGGGAAGATGTGGGTATCAGGCTGCAGAGGCTCATAACTTTGAATGTGAAGTCTCAGAGTTGAGTCCATCTGAAGAGGGAGAAGAGCAGAGCCCAGTCCATTAGCGGGAAATGAAAGGAAGGACAGAGAGCAAATAAGTGCCATTTGAGCATGTCCTGTCAGCAGCAGAAATATAAGCAAGCTGAGTCCTGCAGGTAGTCAAAAATACTGTTGTCATCAAGAAAGAGAAAAAGAAAGCAAATTGGATATTAAAAAATTAGCTATAATACTAGGTAAAGATATTTTTACATAATCATTTTTTCAGTTATATTATGTAAAGATTTCAAGTAGATTAAAAAAGCAAAACAGCTAGATAGAATCTTGAGGTGACACAGCCGGAATAGGAATAGGATTTTGACAAGACTCAAGTTTTGTAGGATATGGACATGGGCTCACTGTTTCTTTGTTTCAAGTATATTTGTTAATAATACAAAGGCAGCAGAAAGAAAAGAAAGAGAATTGCAGTGTTCTGCTTATAATTTGAAACTGTTATTTAAAAAAAAATAACACCAGCAACAGGTAAAGTTGCTTTAATTTAATTTATTTTAATACTAAACTATTCTTTTTTGTGCATATTTCTATTCTCCTACATAGTTCCTTTTAGTGTAAACAGTAACAGGCAATAGTAAGTTGACCACACAAGCAGTTATTCTATTATCTTCAAAAGGAAAGCAGACTTCCTCCTTGATTCTAATTTATGGTTATTGAAGTTATTTTCAGGAGTAAACGAGACATAGATCCCCTTGCATGTGAAAGTTCAAGGTCACCTGAGTTCTTTTATAACCACTGATTTTGGAATTTGAGGAATTTGAAAAGAAATCCTTTCATTTTTCTTCTGAATGAGTGCTGAAGACAATAGAACAGATTAGAGAGCAAGTGGTTGGGAACTGTTTTTCATTGTCCACACAGCCATAATTAATGACCTACCTATCCTCTTATCTTACTCAGCTCACATGGAAGAGGAGTTGTTAATAGCCAATTAGCAATTTCTAGATGGAAAGTTGATTACATCATCATTTTTATAGAAAATTAAGACAATAGATGATGAGAACACAATAACTATTTGAGGAGCTGTAGTTCTCAACATTTTCCTTTGCAAGTGTTGAGAAAAATTAGGCCAAACTAAAATAGTCAATTAAAAGTTCATGTCAACTTTGTTTTTATACTGTAACCACTTACAGAGATTATTTAAGTATAGGTTTTATTAACATGTCTGTTTTTAGAAAAGAGTATTTGTAGATATAATCTTCCAATATAAACCTTAATGTATTTATCCTATCAGTGTCCACATATCTCTTCTAAAGAGGGGCAGGGAAGTATGAAGCGTGAACATCCTGAATGGATATGGCATTTGATTTTTTTTGATAATGTGTTCTTATATTCAGTTTTATTTTTATTCCCCTAACTTTCTAATTTAAAAAATGTGTTCTGTGTCTGAAGAAGGAAAACAAATTTCAAAATTGGTAGAAGACAACATAGTAATCAGAGGCCAATCCTACTCCATCTTGAGACCAGCCTCCATCTTAAAAGAAAAAGAGCCTGAGAACTTGATCTGCAGCTGAACACAAGCTATACCCAAGTACCAGTAAGGAAATCATGGCTTGTCCTTGGCCCATACTCCCTAGATGCTTCCTAGCAATAGCCAATCAAGATTAGGCTGGTTGTTTCAAATGTACTTTCAAACTGTTTATGATTGATCAAGATTTTGTTTCAGATCACCCACCTATCAGCTTGCAATTAGATGGTTGCCAGGCTGGAAGCCACCTTGCTTGCTCACCATTTCCTATAAAACCTTGTCCTGCTGAGAGCTTAGGGCTTTACTTTTTCATTATCTGCATCAGAGATGATGGTATGGCCCAAGTTTGAACTTGAATAAAGACCCTACCGTGATTACATTGGACTGGGCTCCTTCATGGTTTGGGGAACTCATCAACAGAACAGGCACAACAGTAGGTACACTCATCCAAGTGTCTTCCCAAAAAACAAATCTAAAACAATAATCAACAAATCAGTAAACACATATGCACACGCATGCACACACACACACACACACACACACACACACACGCATAGATATGAAATTTATAAGACTAAAGTCTTGAAAGAATTGAAAATTAAAGAATAAACTTGGTGATCTATCAGAATAAGAGCTTATGCTTCCACTTATAAGAATTGTGGACAAAAAAGATGAGATTTTATAAATGGGAAATGGAAGAAAAATTACATTAAATAAGTTGTGCTCTGATGAACAATGGAATATGACAGAAACTAGTCAGTTTTGGAAGACTCTCAAAAGTTTACAACCTCGTGGTAGACCATGAGGCTATAGTATTCTATGAGCCTATGGTAGTCCATGAAACCATAGAAGTCCATGAGGGTGTAATCATCCATGAGCCTGTTGTAGTAGCTCAGGCTATATAATAATTTATTAGCATGTAATTGTCCATGAGCAGACCTTAATCCATGCTTCTATGATAGTCCATGAGCTTATGGTAGTCCATGAGGCTATTGTTGTCTGTGGGCCGGTAGTAATACTTATCTCTACAGTAGCACACAAGTCTATTAGCGTGCCATAACACAAGAGAGATATGGTTAATATATTAAGGCAGAAAATAAATGGTGGTGAGTGGCTCTGTGGCTAGGAGTTGAATGGAAATGTACAAATGTGTAAGCATAAATTTGTATATGAATTTATGAGTTTAATCCATATTTGGTTTTGTAAAAGTTTTCCTTCTGCAAGCATGACTCTCTTTTCCTGGTTTAATAGAAGTTAATTGCTCCAAATCTTCCCCTAGCCTGATAAGAGAGAAATATCTGGACAAGAGGGAGAAGATTCTAGCAACTAATCCCTTACTTAATCCCCTGCTGTTTTACCATGATGCAGTTTTTGGCCTCAACGGAACTCAAGCAGGTCAGGTACAGCAGGAAACTGACTTAGACTTAAGATAGGTAAGTGTTCTATTATTAAACAGCAACCCTCAACGTCTCCCAAGATCAAGTCTTGCCCCCCTGACACTCTTCCTCCTTCATTGCCTAATGAGATAACAAGAAAGAAGACCAGCCTGGGTGGGGCCCTGGCACAGAGAGAATGAAGAGATAGCAAGATGGAGGCAATTATTGTATAAGAAAGGATTTCATTGGAGTTCCCTTACAGCTTTGGAGGTTTAGTCCATGGCAGCACATAGGCAGGCATGGTGCTGGAGAAGTACCTGAGAGTTCTACATTTGGATTTGCACATTGCAGGAAGAGAGTATTACTCGACCTGGCTTGGGCTTTTGAAACCTTAAACCCTACCCCTAGTGACATACTTTCTCCAGTATCTACTCCAAGGCCAAAGTTCCTAATCCTTCTTAGGTAGTGCCACTCCATGAGGACTAAGCAATCAAATATGTGAGCCTTTGGGGTCCATTTTTATTTAAATCACTATATGGGGTGAGACTACAAATTTTCAAAATTTGCTTCAGTGATGTGCTCCATTAAGCAATGTTGCATGTCCTAGATATTCCATAACATATCCAAACAGTGCCATCAACTTGCAACCAAGTGTTTAAATACCTTAGCTGATGGGGGACATTTCTCATTCAAACCATGACACTAGACAATAAGTCCATCAGTCCTGCAAGCATTATCAGTGATTGTCTTCAGCATTGTCTTTATTGTTTTTTACAACACAAACAGACCTAGTAATTTGGAAATATAAAACAGGCCAGACTGGCCTTTCAGTGGATGTCTGTTTACTGGTTTTCATTGAGTTTCATAATTACACTGGTATAATCTACTGGTGTTTCTAACAATATACAATACTTAATTTTTTTCTTTCCTTATTTAAGTTAATTATTGCCACCCACATTCTATAACTTACAAAATTGCCAAGTACTTTTCTTATAGAAATAGCTGTTAGGAATGTCTGGCATTTTTATGTTTAATGGCTAAACTCTATAGGATGAATATATTTTGTCTATAAATCTTATACTTGTAGACATTCTCATTGAATGTTGCCTTAGTTCTCACAGTGTTCTGCTACACAGCATAGTCTATGCCTAGATGTAGAATCACATTCCTATTCTTATTTTGAAAATATTGATGAAGAAAAATGATAATCTGGCATGGTCATACACATACCTGTGAGGCAAGCATTCAGCAAAATAGGTAGGAGTTTCCAGATCTGTGCTTTCCAAACAAGCCTGAGTCTTCTAAGAAGATCCTATCAAGAAGAAGAAAAGGAGGATGAAGAACAGGAGAGGTAAATGAAGAGTAGGAAGAATCAAGTGCGAATCTGACATATTTAGTGGGTATTGAGTATAACCTAGTTTCTCATTTTAAGGCCAGGTAATTCTGGGCATGATTCCTACTTAGCCAAAGCCATGAACTCAGCAGCTTTTGGGTGAATTCTCCAGAATATGAGCAAAGAACAGGGTGGGCTCCTGACCAGACTCTTTTTCCCTTCATTTGATGCTGGCAACTCCTTGCTCCTCTAAGTGATCAGAAACCGCTTTCTTAGACTGTCTCTTGGCAAGGCTACTATTATTTAAAGTATCAAGTCTGTGTTTAAAGTGCTGTGTGCATTTCCCTGATGACTAAGGATGGTGAACATTTCTTTAGGTGCTTCTCACCCATTCGATATTCCTCAGTTGAAAATTCTTTGTTTAGCTCTGTACCCGATTTTAATAGGGTTATTTGATTCCCTGGAGTCTAATTTTTTGAGTTCTTTGTATATATTGGATATTAGACTTCTATCAGATGTAGGATTGGTAAAGATGTTTTCCCAATCTGTTGGTTGCCATTTTGTCCTACTGACAGTGTCCTTTGCCATACAGAAGCTTTGCAATTTTATAAGGTCCCATTTGTTGATTGTTGATCTTAAAGCATGAGCCATTGGTGTTCTGTTCAGGAAAATTTCCCCTGTGCCCATGTGTTTGAGGCTCTTCCCCACTTTCTCTTCCATTAGTTTCAGTGTATCTGATTTTAGTCATCAGGGAAATGAAAATTGAAACAACCCTGAGGTTCCATATCACACCAATTAAAATGGCTAAGATCAAAAACTTAGGTGACAGCAGATGCTGGCAAGGATGTGGGGAAAGAGGAACACTCCTCCATTGTTGGTGGGACTGCAAGCTGCTACAACCACACTGGAAATCAGTCTGGCAGTTCCTTAGGAAAGTGGACATAGTATCACCTGAGGACCTAGCTATACCACCCCTGGGCATATACCCAAAAGATGCTCCAACATCTAACAAGAACACGTGCTGCAGTATGTTCATAGCTGCCTTATTTATAATAGCCCGAAGCTGGAAAGAATCCAGATGTCCTTCAATAGAGGAATGGATACAGGAAATGTGGTACATTTAGACAATAGAGTACTTCTCAGCTATTAAAAACAATGACTTCATGAAATTCTTAGGCAAATGGATAGAACCAGAAAATATCATCCTGAGTGACGTAGCCCAATCACTAAAGAGCACGTACTGATAAGTGAATATTAGCTCAGAATACCCAAAATACAATCCACAGACCATATGAAGCTCAAGAAGTAGGAAAACCAAAGTGTAGGTGCATCAGTCCTTCTTAGAAGGAGGAATAAAATACTCACAGGAGCAAATACAGAAACAGGGTGTGAAGCAGAGACTGAAGGAGGGGCCAGCCAGAGACTGCCCCACTTGGGGATCCATCCTATATGCAGTCACCAAACCCAGACACTATTGTGGATGCCAAGAGGTGCTTGCTGACAGGAGCCTTATATGGCTGTCTCCTGAGAGACTCTGCCAGAGCCTGACAAATACAGAGGTAGATGCTCAAAGCCAACCATTGGTCTGAGCATGGAGTCTCCAATGGATGAGTTGGAGAAAAGGCTGAAGGAGCTAAAGGGGTTTGCAACCCCATAGGAAGAATCACAGTATCAACCAACCAGACCCCTCCCCCCATAGCTTCCAGTGTCTAAACCACCAACCAAAAAGTACACATGGAGGAACCCATGGCTCTAGCCACATATGTGGCAGAGGATGACCTTGTCGGGCATCAATGGGAGAAGAGGCCCTTGATCCTGTGAAGGCTCTATGCCTCAGTGTGGGAGAATTCTAGAGCAGGGAGGCAGGAGTGGGTGGGTGGCAGAACACATTCATGGAGGGAGAGGAA
>JADRCD010201417.1:0-14721 GCA_019843815.1 Montemys delectorum
AAAAAAAAATTCAATTAGAATAATTGGACATTTTCTATTTATTTCGAATTACTATTAGCCCTGCAGTTTTTAGTACTCATAACATTATGAACTCCATCAAAAGCAAGCCCCACGGGCCCTGAGGACTTAGGCCAATAGCATCATGGTAAGTCGCGTCGAGTACATAGTTCATCTGCCTTGTGTTTTGAGGGTTTCAAGTTGTATTCACTAGGAAGACTGTAGATAAAGAATGAGAGGAAAAGGCATTAGGTACATTAGTTGAAATTGGCATCATGTTGCCAAACTGTAATAAGCCTTCAGGGAGCTCACTGTTGAATCTACTCAATTGAATGCTGCAATTTCCCATAACAATTTAAAAGGCCTGCAGGCATGCTAAAGTCATAGCTGGATCTTTCAGTTAACACTCTGTAACATGACCCCAAAGCCTCATTTACATCACAGCAATTAAAATATATTCCACATTACATGCTTACTACCATGTCCTAGAGAAATAGCCCAATGAAATGCTGTGTTTTTCAAAACCTAGTCATAGAAATCAGAGAATTAACAATTTCTTCTCTCCAAAATGATATTTTCATAACATTCATGATTGCTGGGGGTCATAGTGTTTGTGAAGGGGCAGAGGGCAGAGCGGGAGAAGAAGATGCAGTGAGACTCCTGACAGTTAGTAGTCAAGACTATTTGGTGATCCACATGAAATTAGGCTAGTGGTCTCCATCTGCTCCATAGGTGACAAGTGTCCAATATGCAAAATTATTACAGTAATCAGTGCTAATTGGCCCCCTACTCGTAACCAGAAAGTAGAGAGACCAAAAATTAAATGAGTATTAAAATAATTCACCTCCTACCTGCAGAAATGCTATCTCTAGACAGGAGTAAAAACTGCCATGGTTCCCATTTGGGAAGCTTATGGAAAAGTTCAGTGGTGCCCAATTTTAGAAGGAGATATTTGTACAAATTAGAGTCCTTTGCCAGTGCTACACCAAATTTAATTAAAATCTCTCGGCATATAGATTATTAACTAACAGTACATCTATTTATTTGTCTGGTTGGTTGATTGGTTGGTTTTGTTTTCTCAAGATAGAGTTTCTCTGTATAATAGCCCTGGGTATCCCAGATTCCCTTTTATAGACCAGGCTGTCCTTGAACTCACAAAGATCCACCAGCTGCTGCTTCCCAAGTGCTGGGATTAAAGACATATGCCACCACGCCTGGCTAGCACACCCATTTTTAATGAGATGAGCGGCAGATTAAATTTACTTTACAGCAAAGCCACAGTGGTCGGAATGGGATCCTATCTTCTCGACAATTGCTGGGGCACTTTGGTAATGCCTTTCCAACTGCAGAAACACAGACCAAATTGACTTACTTCTCACTGTTGTGGTGGTTTAATGTAGATCGAGTAGCCACAATTTACCAGCTTACCTTGAGAGTGTGGTTTGTTTGTTTGTTTTTTAACAGTTGTCTCAACACCTTGCCATGGTAGAAAGCTGTGGCAGAAGTCCAGCTTTGACACTTGGCAGGCAGGCAGGCAGGCAGGCAGGCAGCCTGGGGAACCAAGGGTGCTGACTTTCTCTGTGCGCCTGCTGGAACACTCTTGCCTGCACTGCCCTTTTGTGGTCAGGAAGAGCGGTGGAAGAATCCTGCTTCAGCAGACATCTGAGAAGGCACCAGTTTTATCTGCTGCCCCGGCTCCACTTTAACTCTCTGCCTTGCTTTATAACTGCCATTAGTGGAAGCATGGGAAAGAATTTAATGGCTTTTCTTGCTCCCAAGCCTTTGTGCTCATTATTGAAAGGGCTTCCTTTGTGCCCACAAAGTCCCCTCCTAGGCATTGACATGAGCAACAACATGACACAGCCTGAATTGCAAGCCCCCGGCCCCTCAGCAAGTGCCCCTGACCCGAGTTGAGCCATGTCTAAACTTCTAAAAATGTATGAATGATGCACTTACCTATCTTTCTGATGTAAGACATCCAAGAAATCCAGGGCCAAGTGACTGAATACACGGTTCCTATTTTTACTTATCTAACTGGCAGCATTTAGACGGAGCCGTAAGTGCTCGGGTGTGCAATGCATATATGCACTTTATGGCGTATGACTAAACTTAAGATGTCAAAACATTGAATTAGGTGAGAGACTACACCTCGTGAAGCATATTTATCTTCCTTGATGCTGTTACATTTCAGTTTGCTTAAAAACAAATAGTAAACACTGGTGAGGAAAAATATTACAGGAAACCAAATCTTCTAGAGTCCATGTGCAGCCAGCTTCCCAGGCTGATGGGAACAAGACTGGTCCCAAGTGTTAGAAGTCCCTTGATGTTAGAAGCTAAATCTAGCTCAAAGTAGCCTATGGCATCTTCGTAGCACACCAAGAGGGTCTGTTTCTTTTTCAGTGTGTGTGTGTGCATGTGCATGTGCATGTGGATGTTCATGTGTATGCAGGGACACAGGTGTGTATGGTCTCTATGTCCGTGTAGGTGCATGGATATAGAGGCCAGAGGTCAACCTCCGATATTATCTTCAAGAATGCTGTGTACTTTGAGGTTGGGTCTCTCAGTAAATCTTGAGCCCACCAGTTAGTCCAGACACCCACTGGTTAGCAAACCGCATAGTTTTCGACTGGCTTCACTTCCCTAGCACTGGGATGGGCAAGCTTGTGCCACAACACCCAGCATTTTTACGTGGGTCCTGGAGACTGAACCCAGGTCCCCATCCTTATAAGCAAGCCATTCACCAGACTGTCTCCTGAGTTCCCGGGAGGGGTTTCCTTCAGGTTTTTGTGACCACTTAGGCTCTTGGACTGAATCCAAAGTCCCTTTGAAACCCTGAAGCAACTCTGCCGCTGGCTCCTCCATTCCCTTAGAGCACTCATGGAGGAAAATTGTGTTTTGGGAATCGGTTCGTACCTTTCTCTTTGCTCCACTGGGCAGCGTTACATTGAGGGACTCTAGTCCAGGCAACACTGGACCCTGTTTCTCCCTCCCTGGGAGTCTGTGAAGAAGGGGCCATTTGGTTGGGCTGGCACTTTTCAGACTGAGATCAAAACTGTCCTGTAGGCAGAAGACAGAATGCTTGTTTATTATAGCAATTTTGCCCGTGGGTTACCGAGGTATGAATAACTGCAGTTATCCTTTATTCTCCAAGTACTTGTGGGTAGTTATCAGGTATCCACCTAGTTGTTACTAAAATAAACCTAACATAGCTCTTTGAATCTAGAGCCCCTTAATCAGCTTTATGGCTGCCCTTGAAAGCCCTTTCAGTGTTTGCCTGCCACCTCCTGCAACCAAGACATAAATATTTGGATATCGTTATATATGAAATCATTTTGAAATTATTTGTATGGGGACTGTGCTTTCCACCTCATTCGGTGACGGAATTTCTGAGTAAGCTCAAAACAATTCACAACTAAAACTCCATTCAAATGTTTTAGCAAAATACAAGTTTCTGTCTGCGTGTCTCAATTCCTTACTGTCTGACTTCCATAACTGAGCTTGGATCCATTTTTAATCCACCTAGCATCCTCAGGTGACTCATGTGGACGTTATTCTTGGATATGGGACAACTTTCTTGACCTAACCATAGTAGCTGGATTTTATCAAGTATGCATGTGCCAACCACCACACTAAACACCTTAAATTTATTTTAATCTCATCTAATCTTCATGGTCTGTCTATAAGAAGGCTATTAGTGTGTGCCTGCTAGAAAATTAAACATTGGAGACAAAGCCTTAGAGACTTGACGCAATCACTGGAGGCCACATGTCTCATCAATGGTAAATAGTGAGAGCTAGACTTTACACATGGGTTTGTATTGTTGAAACTCCTGCACTGTCTTGTTCTTTACGCTTGTGTCTGTATAGATATCTTTAGTTGAAAAGAAAAAATGCAGGCTAGGAACATATTGTTTCTGAATCTGTTTCTAAATCGTATTTCTGTCTCTGAGGTCTGTTTCTTCTTCATAGACTGCAATGGCAGGCAGTCTTTCTCCAGAAATGTAAACAAGCTCCAAGTTTACAGCCTCCCAGATTAGTAACAGCAATGAAATGAAATAGGCTCACAGCCAGTGGCTTTATCAGATGTCCCGGCACTGACCTGACAGGCAGGAATTAGGTCACAGGTCCACTCCTGTACAGTCACTGATGTTGAGTGGAGGGCGTTCCAGGACCTCAGAGTTTGGCGTTCCCAACTGGCTCCCTTGTTCACTGGGGGAAATGCAGGTATGCAAGGAGGGATTCCAGTTGCCACGAGGAACCCCATGAGCGCAGCCCATCCCTGTGGATAACTGGATTGAGCACATGGGGTGGAAGACAAATAAAGGGAATTGGGCCCATGTCCCCATCTGAAACCTATCATACCATGCACACCACCTCCCTCTTATTTGTAGAGGGGCGACTTGGAAATGTTTCCAGTGTACTCAAGGGCCTTCTTGACCTTGGATTATTTTCCTTACTCCTCCATTGAGTTTCATTTGGTTTTGGTTTTTGCTTCCCCAGTACTGGGTTCTCAGCAGATTTAAATACGATGGTACTTTTCAATAGGACAGCCTCATAATTGTTAAAAGTGAGTCCCTTGATATCCTGAGTCGATTTGTTAAAAACCCTCTGCTATTCCCTCCCATCCCCCTTACTGTTTGTTTGTTTTGTTTGTTTGTTTTTATTATTTTGTTGTTGTTATTGAATGTCATTGTTAGTCTTTTTGAGACAGTGTCTCCTTATGTAGCTAAGGCTTTCCTGGGACTTTCTTAGTAGCCAAGGTTCACCTTGAACTCACCATTTCCTATTTAAGCCTATTGAATATTGGGGTTGTTAGTGAGGTTTTTTATCATTTAATTCTCCTGCTTGTTCTAAGATTTTGATGTGAAGGCCAATGACTAAGGATACAGGTGTAAAGACTAGGAATAAAACTCAATCAATAAAGTGGTACCAAGAAAAATCTGAATTTGATCCCCAGAACCTATGAAAAAAAGGCAGGTATGGTGATATGTGCTTTTATCATTCTGTCCCTGGGGAGGCACAAACAGGTGACTACCTGCATGTCCCTGGACAGCTAGCCTAGCCCTCACAGTAAGTCCCAGGCAAGTAGAGACCCTGTCTCAAAATAAAACAGTAAACAATATTTACTGTTGAACAATGACTGAACTTCATTCATCAGCTTCCATACGTATACACACTTGCACACTCACACATATACACATGCACCAACACATATATACTCATACACAGTCACACATACACCAGCACATACATACATACTCACACACAGTCACACATATACTCATGCACCAGCAATACATACTCACACACACCAGCACATACATACTCATACAGTCACACATACACACATGCACCAGCACATACATACTCATACACACTCACACATACATGCACCAGCAATGCACACCTATACACACACACACACACACACATACACACACGCATCGGCACATATGTACTCATACACACTCATAAACATACAGACATACATGTGCCATACTCATATACATACACATGCACAAATTCACACACATAAACATATAAAACCAGAGACACGTAAAGATTTGGAATAAAGAGGAATGGGCTCAAAATCTGATCAGCTGTTTTCTGAATGATCTTGGGCAAGTCAATTAATCCCTTTTGGCCCTAGCTTTCTTTAAGAAATGGGATTTATAATTCTTACTTAGCAAGATTATTGTAAGGGTTAAGTGAGGGCATATATGTAAAGCACCTGGCACATTTTAAGCACTCGATAAATAACCAAGATAGGAATTAATAATTCACCAGGAGCTTTTCTGGCCACTCTTAAGGAAAGGACTCTGTGCAGCACTTAGGGAAATGACATCAACTCTTTATGTTAGAAGCGCTTTCCAACTGTCACCAGGTCCATCAGGCGGGACTTGAAGTCATGGATAGCCCCAGCCATTTGTAAACCAACGGGAAGACTAGCATGTCTTTTTCTCTACACCCTAAGGTTTGGATTCTGGGTTGATCTTCGTCGGTTCCTGTGGTTTATCGACTGCATAGAAATAAAGGAAGAGCAGGGTACTTGAGTGTGAGCTCCAATGTGGCCACTATGGTGGCTGGACCTGAGAGACTTTGCCTTAGCGCTATTTATTTCCTGTTCTTACGTAAAACTGGCAATTCAAAATCTCCACATGCAAAATATTTAGTGTGGTAGCATTTCAGGAATGGGTGTTGTTATTGTGTTTGACTACAGCTGACACATTTACCCAGGTCGTTCAGTCTTTTGAAAACAGAAGGGCCTCCTCCAACCAGACCAACACAACTGCAACAGAATCAAACTACCTGGTTCCTTGGTCTGCTCATTTGTTTTCCATGGTGAACATCTGAGGCTATTTTGTTACCACAGTGTTACATATATGACTGTAGATATGTTCCTTGCTTATTCCTTCAGACCAGATCTGATTACTCCCAGAATTCTGGGTTTTGTTTTTTTCAAGACCGAGTTTCTCTGTGTAGCCTTGGCTGTCCTAGAACTCACCCTGTAGACCAGGCTGGCCTTGAACTCAGAGATCTGCCTGCCTCCCTCTGCCTCCCAAAGGGCTGGGATTAAAGGCATGTGCCAACATTGGTTTACTCCTAGAAGTTTAAGGGCCAGGCTTTTGTTGAAGCACAGATGGAAAAAGTAGGAACCTCTATAGTAAGAGCTGCGGCTTAAGCAGGGATAGGGCTGCGCTGATAGATATGATGGCTGGGTATTTGGTTGATCCAGGCCAGCTGATACTGTCCCAAGTATTACTTAAACTTTTCTCCAAGTGTCTCCAAGCTGGGAAGGCTTACTTTGACTTGCTTCTTTTGAATTCTTGAGTGCACTTCCTGCTTGTTCTAAGTGGAGAGGTTACTACGAGAGCTCCTGAAGCCCACCACATTTTTTGCAGGCATGCATAACTACCAACATGTTGATGAAGTCTATTAAGTATTCCTTTTTATAGTTTTTATAAAAAAAATTACTTAAAAAGACAATCATGCCTACTCCCCCCCCAAAAAAAAAACTTTCAAAATTTGTTTTGAAATGCTAGAAGAAAACATTCCTGTTTTACGTTACTGAATAAATAGGCCAATATTATCCTTTTTTTTTCTTTTTAGACCATTTCAGTTTCTGTTTCCATTTACTTATAAATATTTTTGAAAGATTCTTTTTAAACAATTTGATAAGAATTAAGGTACTTTTCTTCCTGCCTAAGGCATTGTTCTATATATTTTCCAATTAAAATTTTTCCATATTCACTTCTATTATGAAGCTATTTTAGTACACTGTTCCTATTTATTTCATTATCCAAATTTACATGTTTGCTGTCTTTGTGAAAAACAAGAAGGATAGTTTTGAGTTTTTAAAAAACTAAACTTCCTATTTATTAGTTTTACAATAAAGGCATGAATCCACCATTGCTCACATACTGATAATATGTTAAAGAAATGCACTGTCAGACTGTGCATGTTAAATACATACACACATATTCACACATACACAAATGCATAGAAACACCAAATGGCAAAATGTTAAGGGGGGAATTATTTTCTTGGTTCATCTGGGTTTTTTTGTTGTTGTTTGTTTCTTTGTGTTTGCTTTTGCTTCTATGAGGAACAAAATTTATATGTTCAAAGCATGATATTTTTATTATTTTATTTTTATTTATTGTATGTGTGTGAGTACACTGTAGCTGTATAGATGGCCGTGAGCCATCATGTGTGTGACTGCTCTCCGGTCCCACTTGCACCGGCCCGCTCACACTGGCCCCACTGAGCCATCTCGCCAACCCCCTCAGAGCCTGATTTCAATGAAAAGAAAAGCAAACATGAGGAGCTGAGGAACATGCTGAGCAGCGTTTGGAATGGCATCCTCTTTCCCAGGTCCCAGAGGATGCTCTCTCTGTTCAGTTGTTCGAGCACACAGATCCTGGTACCCATCCCAACTCCCTTTCTTCTCTCTAGTGTGGAACCTGTTACAGTTAGACCAGCAACACTGCTGGGCCCCTCCCCAACCTGCTCACTTCTCTAAGTCCATGCTTAGACTTCTGCACATTTCAGCTTCACCTCTTCCCTTACCTGGACTTCCGTAGGAAGCTCGGCCACAGCCGATTTCCTGTTTCCTCCCAGTCCCTTTACTCCGGCTTCTGAGAACTTTCTAAACTGAAAGCCTTACAGTGACAGCTAGGCAAGGGTTACAGGATACTGGTGGAGCTTGGTGGAGCTTGGTGGAGCTGCTTCCGAAATCCTTCAGAGCCTGCTGTTTATCTTTGGGGCCCTTGCACACTCACCAGGGCTTGGGCCCATTGGCATTTGTTGTGCCAAATCCTTGCAGGCTCTGTTTTCTAGGGGTTCTTCTCTTTGTCTGTGCTGTTCTGCTTCAGCCCTTTCACTGTGACTTGCCTTCTTGTGCTCAGGCTAAATCTGACTTCTCCTGTGGGTCTTACTAAGTGTCGATTACTTATACATTCATTTGTTCATTCGTTTATTCATTCATTCATTCCATTTGTTTATTTCAGAAGAGTCTAGTTTTGATGCGTGGTCTCAATTAGATCTCTTTGTCCATTCTCTTGCTCAGTGATAGAACTTTTGGAAGACTGTGTGAAAGTTAACTGCGTTTACTTGGGTCACCCACCCATTCTTTAGCTTTCGTTTCTTGTATCAGAATGAAAGGGCAAAAGTCCTGAATCTTGTCTGTGCCTCCATCCCTAGCGCTTCTCACCATGCTTTGCAAGTGACAGGTGTTCTCTATATGTATGATAAATATGTAAAGCAATCACTGATCAATATGTCCCGTGTGTATCTGGGTCAGACATAGATCCACCCTGATCTTCTGCATTGCTCCAGACCTATTGCTCTCTCTGGTCTTGTTTTATTTTTGTTTGTTTCCTGTCTTTTATTTTTTCATCTGACCTGAGCCAGTCTAGTGAATGTTATGAGGAGATCATTTACATCAGATGTGGTTGTTGATATCTTTAGGCTAGGTTTTTCCTTTATCATCCATATATGGTTAACATTTTTATTTGTTTTTATCAGTCCCGAGGATCTAACCAGGTCTAATTATTTGCTTTTATCATCTTAGTGTCTTAGAATTTGTTAATTGGGCACAGCATCAGATTGCATCCTGCTTTTGAAATCCAAAGTGGAAACCTTCCTGCACAGTAGTGCAGACTGTGTGGATCATTTTTTGTTTAACATAGTTATTGACTTAGTTTATGTGTATCCTATTGACTCTTGTTTAAAAGTCCCATTTTGTCTTTGTTATATATTTCTAGTCTTCTGTCTTCTTTATTACGTCATTGTTTATTGCTCTTATCAATTCAGTGATCTTCTCCTGGCTTATGAGTGTCTTTGCCTTTTTATTTTAGAGGTTTAGAATGTACAGTATATGCCTTTGATATAACAGTTTACCATTAGTTAATATTAAGCCATTTTGTGGGCAGTCTAAAAAGCTCACAACATGCTTCTGAATCCCTTCCTCTATGCTACTGTTGCAGAAGACTTCAGCCACACATATTATGAACCCTGAAAGACGTTGCTATTTTCTTGGTTTAAACAGTCACTGAGCTTCCAAAGGTTTAAACAATATATATTTCTCCACATACTGAATAGTGCCCAGTGCTACTTTTTGCTTAGTGTACATCTATGCTTCTATGCCCAATTTCCACTGGATGGCCCCCTTTATATTTTTCTGTCAAAGAGTCTGATGATGATCGGCTTTCGTGTATATGAAAATGCATCTATTTGAGTTTAGTTTTTGAAACCTTTTCATTGGGCATGGATTTCTAGATGGCTTGCTGCTTGTTTCCTTTCTGTACTTTCAAATGCGTGATCCTCCTGTGTGCGTGCTCAGGATGCTTTCATTGAGGACCCTTGCACTATAGCCACGGTCTTCTTTTCTCTGCTCTTAAAGGTATCTCATCACCACTTACCGGACTGGACAGCCTTCCCCATAACTAAAGGCACTAGTGTAGATTTTGTCACATTTCTTCTGCTTGGCACTTGTTGAGTTTCTGGGATCTGTACATTTGCTGTGTTTATCAAATTGGAAATGTTTATGCTAATTTCCTTTTCTTCAGATACCTTCTGCCCTCCTGTTTGTCCTGTTCTTCAGGGTTCTGTCATCCTACTGACCTCTGAACCCTGTCACCACACTGACCTCTTACTGTAGTTCTGCATCTCAGGGATGGCCGGCTCATTGATCCACTTAATCAGTCCATTAGCTTTATTTGACATCGCTGCTTCTCTTTCCGTTCCTACTTTGCTGTCCCTTCGTTTTGTGACATCTAATTTCCCATTGCTCATCTTGGACATTGCAGTGTCCCTTTCTGGGTTTGATTACAATCTTCTTTCGAGACGAGGTTTCTCTGTGTAGCCCGGGCTATCCTGGAACTCACTCTGTAGACCAGGCTGGCCTTGGACTCAGAAATCAGCCTGCCTCTGCCTCCCATGTACTGGAGTTAAAGGAGTGCGCCACCACCGCCGGGCTTACAATCTTCTTTTTCTATCCTCTGTGACTATTTGGATTTCAGACATATGGGACACAGTGGCAATGCTCGCTGCCTTGGTTCCTCTTCTGCTGCTGTGATAAGACACCGAGACCTAGGTAGTTTCGGGAAGGAAGAGTTTATTTGGCGCTAACGGCTCCAGAGGGATAAGAGCCCATCACTGTCCTAACAGGGAACTGTGATAGCAGATGGGCATGGTGACCGAAGTTGGTGTCTGAGAGCTGAGGACTCACATCTCCACTCACTAACAGGAAATGGAGAGGGAGCTCTGGAAACCGAACATGACTTTTCAAACTCCAGAGCTCACCCCCAGTGACGTACTTCCTCCAGCAAGGCCGCGCTTTTTTAAACCCACTCAAACAGTGTCACTAACTGGGGACCAAGTGCTCAGATGCCCAGAATTATGAGGGATATTCCCTTCAAATGACTCACCGGCCTTCATATCCATATAATTCTAGCATCTCTGTCAGCTCTGCATCCAGTCTCGGCTGGTTGCCTTTTTCTTCACTATTTCTCTGTTTTGTGATGGGATCTTTCTCAGGCTGGCTTGATTTGCAATTCTGACAGAGCTTCCAGATTTCTGGAATTAAGGGCATCCAAAACCACCAAGAGCAAAATGATGGAAGCAAGAGTTTTCAAGTCACTGATATCAAGCAAGAGAGAACAGTGAGCACCCACCCCTAAAAACAAGAACCCTGGTCAATCCTGTACCCAGAGAGGGTACTTCACTATTTCTCTGCCTTTTTGCCTACATGGATAAGAAGCATTGAGGATTTTATCTCATTTGATGATGTATATTTTTATTTTTATTTTTCTACAATATTCTCTAGCTTTGTAAGAGTGCAGTTAAGCTATTTGGAAACATCTGTTCATGTGTGGTCTTGTTTTTTAAGATTTATGAGCTGGGACTAGAATTGTCTTCGTCTCATGTCTACATTCCATACAGAACTGAAACATCATTTCCCTAAGTCCGTGGCCCAGTGCAGACTGAGGCTCTTGCAGAGTGATGCTGTAGTCGCTGCCACACTTAGGTGAGCTCTGGATGATTTAATCAATATAGGGTCTGGAAATGGAGGAAGTCTTGCCCCTGGCAAGATCCGTATTGTCTGGGCACATGTTTGTGATGAACGGGATGCTATAGGCACTCAGTAGGCAGAGGCTAGGCATATCCTAATAAATGTCACACAGCAGTATAGCGCCTCCCGGGAGGAATTTCTTTCCTTCTAAGATGTCAGCAGTCCTCAGGATGGGAACGCTTCCGTCCTTCTTCAGATGATTGCTTCTCTTGCGAGTTATTTCTTTCAGAGCGATCTCTTCACACAAATATGGTCATTCTTACTCTGCTGGATGCTAAAGAGGCACCCTTCGTGGATGCTAGAGATTCATTCTCCTTGCACTTCTTTGTTCCTCCAGTGTAGCGCCCCAATTTTCTATGAGACTGATCTGTGTCTCTAGGAAGTCTGCTGCTCTCGCTCTCCTGCAGTTTCCTCTCTGGGTAAAGGATTGACCAGGGTTCTTTTGTTTTTAGGAGTGGGTGCTCACTGCTCTTTCTTGCTTGATATCAGTGACTTGAAAACTCTAGCTTCCATCATTTTGCTCTTGGTGGTTTTGGACGCCCTTAATTCCAGAAATCTGGGAGCTCTGTCAGAATTGCAAATCAAGCCAGTCTGAGAAAGATCCCATCACAAAGCAAACAAACAGAAAAACATGCAAACAAGGGAACCGCAGAAATTTTATTTAGTTTTTATTACTTTAACAGATTTGGGTTTGTTTTTTTTTGTTGTTGTTGTTGTTGTTGTTGTTGTCGTTGTTTGTGTGTGTGTGTGTGTGTATTTGATCTGTATATATGTGCTACATGTATGTAATTCCATTTGAGGCCAGAAGAGGGCACCAGACTCCCTGGGACTGGAGTTACAAGCAGTTATGTGTGTTGTTATGGGTGCTAGATACGGAACCCAGGTCCTCTGCAAGAACAGCAAGAACTCTTACTTGCTGAAGTGTGTCTCCAGCTCCTACCTTTGTTCTTTCAGACAGGAGAGTAAATTTCATTCCTGAGGCTTGCCTGGCAAGTAAGAAAGAGTTGGCTTTATGTTTATAACTGTCATCTACTATCGTTATTAACTGCCCTATTTAAAGAACACACCTTGAGTGGTGCTGACCACTCTCAGCCCCAGAAACTCACCAGCTGAATCCTCTCAGCAACTGTCACTTCTGTGATTTACAGTGACTCCCTGTGCTTGGGTTGTCTTTCATGCTTCCTTGTGTTTTCAATGAGCCAATCTGTTTCTTTTGTGGGAAAGTGGAAAATTCGAAATTATTGATAAGCGTAGATTCAACAATACCAAGAAAGTTACCATAACATGATTTTATTTTTATACTTAATTATTTCAATTCTTTGGTTTACAAGTTTGCCTTTAGAAAACACAGTTTTCTCCAAGAGGAACAATAAAAATTGATTTCCTTTTGTGTTCAATTGCCATTAATCTATTCAATAAAAAGAAATACTTCAAAATGTATACAATACAGGAAGTTATGAACGCAGTTGATTAACATAACTGGTAATTCATAAATGCTAACTTATTAAGGAAATGTGAATTACAACAAAAAGGTGAAAATTTCTCGCTGTTGTGTATCAATAACTTAATTTAAATCTTTAATCTAAACTGTTAGGGTGGTAAATTAGTGTTTTGCCCCAAATCTACTTATTCATAGCATAAGTTTTTCAACTGTAATCCCAGTAGGCAGGCATTCTGTGCTCATGGGTCTTCAGGGTAACACTTAAGGATTCATAGTTCTTACAGAAGGCAGATGGTAGAGGACGTAGTTCTTATAGAAGGAAGATGCTAGAGGGCGTAGTTCTTACAGAAGGCGGATGGTAGAGGAAGACTTTGACCAACAGGCTCTTTATCTTTAGGATATTCGTGTTCGTATTTTAATCTCAGCTCTTGGAATTTTAGAAGTATAGTTGATTTTTAGCATATCAGTGGTAGGTCAAAATTATAATCATTGGCATCAAGAATTTAAAAGATACCGAAACTCTAATTAAAATTAAAATTAGGTTAGTTCGATCAGAATATAAAGTGAATAAATAAATTAATGGGAAAAATCAGGGTAGATTCTAAATGTAGTATTTTGGGGTGTATTATTATTGTTGTTGCTGTTTCTGAGACAGAATTTCTCTGTATAAGCTCCATGGCTGTCCTGGACTTCACTTTGTAGACCAGGCTAACCTCAAACTTACAGAGATTCACCTGCCTCTACCTCCTGGATGCTGGGATGAAAGGCATGCACCACCACTAACTGGCTCATTATCATTTTTATTAAGAATATGTTTTTTATGAAGTTCAGTTTTCTGCCAGGTTCAAAATATATTTATACACCAAACCTTGGGGATGGAGAAATAGTTGAGTGGTTAAGAGCACTGGCTGCTCCTGTAGAGGACTAGAGGTTGGTGCCCAACACCCATGTGCAGCTACTCACTACAGCCTGAAACTCCTGCTCTAGAGGATTTGATACCATCTCCTGGCATCTATGGTTGCCTGTCTGCGTACACACACACACACACACACACACACACACACACACACACACCACATAAATAAATTGATATTAAAATAAGTCTTTAAGTACTCTGTCTGCAATAGAAATTATGGTGACCCTCATCAGTGTCCATAAAGCTGGAGCCACCTGCCTGTTCATTCATTTGTTTAGTCAAACCTTTCAAAGTCCGAATGCTTCTTCACTGCTTACTGATGCAGTATAACCCCGATAAACCCAGTGTGAAATGAAAGCGTCCTAAGCCATAATACTCCAAGTACATTAAGGCCACTTAACATCCTGGCACAGAATTATGGTCCTTCCCTTACCTCTGTGACTTTAAGGAGCTGAGCCCCACGGTGGCTGCCCAGCATCACAAGAGGCCTTCTACCACAAGTCATGAGCCCATCGAAAAGCTTGAAGTTCAAATAGCATCTACTGAATGTACATTGCTTGAGTGTCATCACGGGTAGTCAGAGAACCAACATAGGCGCGTTCTGTCAAGATGTGTGTCCTGAGGAACAGGTAGCTTAGTAATGTAGATGTTTTAAGTACAGCTGCCACCTCCAAAGTACTATCATTTGTAACTGACTTTTTTTTTTCATGGAGGTAATGGAAATTAGCTGTATCAATATAATGTTGTTCTCACATCGTTTCACTAAAAAAAAAAAAAAAAAAAAAAAAAAAAA
>JADRCD010201417.1:22417-35273 GCA_019843815.1 Montemys delectorum
TCTCTCTCTCTCTCTCTCTCTCTCTCTCTCTCTCTCTCTCTCTCTCTTTCTCTCCCTCTCCCTCTCTCCATTTCTCTCCCTCTCTGCCTCCATCTCTCCCTCCCTTCTTCCCTCCTTCCTTTCCTCCCTCCGTCGCTCCCTCTATTCCTGTCTCTCCCTCTATCCCTCTATCCCTCCCTCTCTCTGTTTCTCCCTCTCTCCCTTCTCCCTTCCTCTCTCCCTCTCTCCCCCATCTATTTCCACCTCTCTCCCTCCCTGCCTCTCCCTCTCTATTTCTTTAAATTTCCTAAGGTTTTTTTGTTTTTAGTGGGGGGTGGGGGATGCAGAGGAGTGCTACAGAAGGAACTTGTCTTTCTGTAACTCTTGTCTTTCTGTAGCTCTGCTGTCTGTAGGTGTGAGGGGTTTGGGGTAACTGTTCTGCATTCTTAGATACTATTTTCTTTTATTCCTCTTTGAAGAGAATTTATCTCATTGGGTCAGTGACACATTTCTCACAAAACAGCTGTCTCCCCTCAGCTCACAGTCTTGAAGAAGGAATAAAATAAAGGGTCTTTTTTTTTTTTTTTCATGCTAAAGCTGTCTGTGCTATGTGCATATATACCTCTGGTATTCCCGACCAGACAAGAACATGAATATTGGTTCTAGGGTTGAAATTTGAAAGGCGCTTTCTCTACAACTAAGAAAACTTTTGTTCTCTGACCCATAAATCTATAAAGGTTCCTCCCAAACCCTCACCCAGAAACAGTCCAAAGCCTAAGTGTTGTGAACTTTAGAATTTTAAAACACACACACACACACACACACACACACGCACACACACACATACACACAAGGTTACTGTGTGTTTTTAATTTTAATTTCTAGACTGGCCACAGAGAGGAAGCATCCCCGGCAATCAAAACCGGAAGTCGGTTTGTAAAGGCCTGGAAAGGGAGAAGCAGATAGAGGACAGGCTCTGAGTAGGGGCTAAGCTTGCCTCACCTCAGGCCGTCCCAGCTGTGTAGCTCCACCCTCAGAAATGCATCCCTTTGGAACTTGCTTGCCTCTTTAGTCTTATCACAGCGTGGTTCTGGTGCCTCTGCTCCCACAAAGGGCAGCATTACCTCAGCCATGGTTAGTCCTGGTTCAGTTCACGCATGCTTTGGGGGAGTTCTGCTGGTGAGAGGTGAGAAGGAAGAGGAGGAAAGAGGAAGGAACCCTGGGTGGGCTCTGCCTGAGCTAAGACTCCCTCTGCAATGCCAAGGCTAAGATTAGCATGGTAGCCAAGTGCTAAGCCACCTTGCCTACACCATCTTTGATGTAGAATTCTGCCCGCCCCCCTCCACCCTGCCCCGAAGCATAAGACCACCAGAAGAGTAGCTGGGGCTCCCTGTACATGTATGCCCAGGATTCTGGCATAATAGCGGCTTGAATGATTTCCTCTTCCCCCCCTCCCCCCTCCCCCAACTGTGCTGAGTGATGGTCACTGATCCACTGTGCCAATGGGATGAAGAAATTCTTAGGGTCCTGAAGGACCCGAGTGAAAGCAGGGACTCTCTTCATCTGTGCCACATGAGAGTTCAGCATGGGTAAAGACTAGAAAGAATGCTCCTATAGTTTTGGGGTTTCAGACAGAGGCTGGTCTGCCTCTGAAATCAAACCTACATAAGTAAATGTCTGCTCACAGGGATGCCGGCTTTCTTGTCCCCCTCAGGGAGGAGGGAAACCTAAGCTGATTTCTCCACTCTTGGTAGTATGTGAATGTCAATACTGAGATCTACTTCAGAGAACAGAAAGTCCTGTTCTTAGCACAGACGAGGACTTCCTGTGGTTTCTCACAGGACCCCAGGAAAACAGCTCCTCAGTGGTACCTAGCGAGCAGTGAGCAGGATAAGAGGCAAAGTAACAGAACAGAAGGCTTCCAAGAAAAAGGAATGGTGGAGATAAGAGAGGATGATCGGAGCTAAAGTAGAAAACTGTCGGGACTGAGAGATGGCTCATGGTGGAGAGCGTGTGCTCTGCTTGCAGCAGGTCAAAGTTGGTTCCCAGCACCCACACTGGGCAGCTTGCAACACCTCCATGGGATCTCACACCTCTGGCTTGCTTGAGCACCCGAACTCACATGCAATATACCAAGACATAGACTCATATACATATACTGTATATATATAATATATATATTCATATACATATACTTATATACACTGATATATATTATGCATATACATATACATACTTAACTATTTGTAATAAGAAGCACGGACGGAAGCCTGTAGCAATAAACTTACAACCAAAGAAAGCAACGGAGGTCAAGTAAGAGAGGGTAAATAACCCACATAAATATAACTTACAAACCCAAAACTAAGCCAGCCTGGGGATATGGCTCACTAGGAGAACATATGCTTTGGCCATGAATTTAATTCTCAATACTAAAATTAAAATATAGACAGGTAAGATAAAATAATCTGTAAGAAAAGAGTATAGTCTTAGTTCAAATCCAAACTAATGATTTTACGTGACAAAGAAAATGAATACCCACCAGACTAATACAGAAGTAGAGCCTCATAGCCATCCATTGGACTGAGCACAGAGTTCCCAATGAAGGAGCTAGAGAAAGGACCCAAGTTGCTGAAGGGATTTACAGCCCCTTAGGAGGAACAACACTATGAACTAACCAATACCCTCAGAGCTCCCAGGGACTAAATCACCAACCAAAGAGAATACATGGCGGGACTCATGGCTCCAGCTGCATATGTAGCAGAGGATGGCCTAGTCAGTCATCAATGGGAGAAGAGGCCCTTGGTCCTGTGAAGGCTCTATGCCCCAGTGTTGGGAAATGCTAGGGCCAGGAAGTGGGAGAGGATGGGTTGGTGAGCAGGGGGAGGGGGGAGGGAACAGGGTTTTTTTTTCCAGAGGGGAAATCGGGAAAAGGGGATATCATTTAAAATGTAAATAAAGAAAATATCTAATAAAAAATTGAAAAAAAAAAGAAAAGAAAATGAATACCCAAAACAGAAAACAAAATTCAGATAGACACATACACACACGCCACATACCACACACAAACCAGACACACCAGTCACACCACATGCACACACACCACACACATATCACACACCAAACACACATACACATACACACACACACACACACACACCACACTCACCACACACAAGCACACACTACACTCACCGCAGAAACACACACACACACACACACACGTTATATAAGAAACACATGAGCCACACACACAGGATGCATATGGACTACACACAAGCACAGCTAGGAAAAAAAAATGCTTCAGTTTTAAAGATGTTTTATTATTTTATAGGAAGACAAAAGCAAGCTGATTTTTTTATTTATGAAAAAAAATAAGATTATATGGATTTCTAATGTGCAAAGTAGAAATTACAAAAGAATGAAATAATGCTTTATGAAATAAATGACAACCCAAAGTCCTGTACAAATGGTTGATAATGTAAAAAAGAAGGATGGTTTTCCTCACCCATCACTAAGTTTGTAACCATGGCCAGTCTAACAAAAGACTAGCCAAGCGTTGAAGAGCCTGCACATATATTATCATGGAAGCTTATATAAGGGAGAAGGATTTCAGGACACAGATGAAGGTGTCCGGCTGTGCTTCGATTTGACAAAGAAGTAGATAATGTTGGAGACAGGTGAGCAGATAGAATATTATCTGATTGGGATGTAGAAATTTTTTTTAAAAAATCCTCTAGCTCAGTTTCTTGAAGTTCCGGCACTTTGGATCCACAGGACAATGAACAGACCACCAGGAGAAAAGGCACACTAGTGTGCGTCAACATACCAGCATAGGAGTCACATGGAGGTTAAACACTGGAGTAGAGCCAGGGACTCTACAGTGCATGCTAGGCATCAGAACAGGGAGCACAGTGTAGCCTTGTGCCTTCTGGAGAAGGGCTGTGTGCTTCATGGAAGAGGGCCAAAGGGAGAGTGGCTGCTTTTTACCAGAGATTCAGGGCAGCAGATTAGTCTCTAGGGTCCCAAATGTCTAGGCTTCACTATGCTTCTCAGTATAACAACTAAAGAAATAAGTACAGAAAAAAAAAAAAATAAAAAGACATTTAGTCAATGCACACATTAGGAAGAATAGGGTAAAAGGGGTGTTCTAGTGAACCCCCACATCCATCTTTGGGGAACTAACATGAGCTTTAGTTTTAAAAGGAGGAAGAATTGTAACGAGGAACCAGGAAGGATGCTTAAGTAAGTAGTGCTGGTTGATCACTGACTTGGTTCTCATTTAGCAAGGTGTTCCAAAGAAGTTCTTTGCTTGAGTGGACATCCTGTTTCTTAGGAGAGTCATTTTCCTCCATGTTACAACCTTGTCATCTTGGATAATTGTCCTCATCTGGGGAGGGGATCTCTCCCTCTGGCCTCTGCTGTTCCTGGATTCCACTGCAGTTCTAGGGCAGTGATTGTTACTGGGATCTCTCTCTGGCAGTCTGTCCTCTTTCCTGGTCTTTGTGATGTCCATTAAAAGAATTCAGATGAGACAGGGTGTAGCATAGAAGATAGAGATTGTGACATGAAAGTACAAGGCACTCTTAAACGTTCAGAGTGGCCGGTAGCCAAGGAGATCATTGAGGAAGAAGGTACTCTCCTGGGGTGATCGTGGCCAAACCCAAAGAGGACCTTTCAGAGCAGGGGGGGCAGTCTCCTGGGGTGAGTGGACAGCAGCTAAGGGTGGCACTCTGCTGACTTCCATTTTTAGGCAGACTTTATGCTATTTCTTAAATTGTTAAACAGAGAGCTTTCTGGGAGGACATTTGGATTAAATCTTAAGGGAGGGGGTCACAGTACTTATTTAATCTTTGTCAGGGTCTCTTGCTAGGTAGTAATCTTCTATTCTTCATGACCCAAGGCTAGAGATTACAATTTAGACCTTAAGCTTTTTAAATTCTTTTCATCAAAGTCCTTCAGTTTTTGTTCCTACTTTAGCAAAGAACTATACATTTTAATGGCAGAGTCCATCCCCAAGACCTTCAAAGTTACTAATATCTGACTTGACTAGTTTAGGTACCTTCTGGAGAACTAGACTTAAACATCATAGAAACGATGGCAGTCTAAGAGGCCTGCGGTACACTGTCTTATCTTTGTGCCTTCAGCCTTGAGGGACGGAGATAGGCTAGGGCTTGTTAACTCCTAGGGAGACAATCCTTGAGCGATTAACATGACTACATGGAGAGATAAGCAAGTGCCCAAAGTAAAGGATACACATACAAAATGAAGACTGAGATGGCAGGCTTCCCTCCTGTTTTGAGGTACATTTATTGGCCCAAGTCAAGAGAAAAAGCTCTATTGAAAACACAGTTTCTAGCTGCATATCATAACTCTTTTGCTTCCACCATTTTCTCAAGTGCCAAAGGACCGTATCCAAGATAGCACATCTTGAATCTCATCATACATATTAGCCAGATGTGGTGGCTCAGTGCCTGTAATCCCAGCTCCTGGGAGGCTAAAGTGAGAGGAACACTATGCTGTTAAAGCTAACTTGGGCTGCGTGTCATTTGTCTGTCAGGGAAAATGATACGGCAGGTAAAGACTGAGATGCTATGTCAACACCGTGTGCCATAGTATCTGAGAAGAGGCAGCAGATCGAGGGACCAGGAAGGGACAAGAGGATATGGAAAACTCACATGGTAATCACAGACAGTGAAGAACACAAAGCTGGAACTAAAGGTGAAAGGTGTTGGAGAATCTCTGTGAACTCCAGTGCTTGTGGGAAAGCGATGCAGAAAGCCAAGGAGTTCCACAGTCACTCACGTCTCATCTGAAGGGAACGAGGGAACTCCTTAAGAAACAGAGCTTTCTTAGAGCGAAATAATTGCTATCTTGCATTCAGGTAATAATGAAAAACATGTATTTGAATATGAATGCCGGGAGAGGAAGGTGATCATTAAGGAGATGAGAAAGCACAATAGACCTACCTAATTAGCAGGGGGGAAAGGGGAAGAAACAGCAACCTGGCCAAATTAGCAAAAACAGCTCCCAGGAAAAGGAGGAAACAGGGAAAGTCATGAATAGTCATAAGGCAAGATGGAAGGTGTCACGCCTGTAGCACGCATTGTATGAAACACAAATGTTCGGAACTTTGACATAAGCTCTTCACCCGGCTCGTAAACGTTATTGCTATTCATAAGGAACACACTTAAAATGCTTTCTAAAAAGCTTGAAAAATAAAGAGATGCCAAGTAAATACAGGCAATAAGTAAAATAAGGGTGGCCTTATTAATATCTATAAAGATAGAAGTTATTATTAAAAAATTTTAATAGGAATGGGGGGAGCTCTGAGATAGAGTAGTTACACAGAGCCTGTGTGAGGCGTAGAGTTTCAAACACAACTGTGCCAACAAAAGGCATAGTGGGTAAAAGAGGCACACTCTTCTAATGAATCCATTAAAAGGGGTGCTGGTTAAAGTTTAATATTCGAAAAAATAAACACCATTAAAACACACTAATAATGTGAATTTCAGATTAGTTTCTTCAGAATCAGCCAGATCTAAAATAAAAAGTAAGCGATCCGGCTGATTGAGGATGCACATGGGTAACCCCCGTGAAGTCAGGAAGCTGAGCCAGGCAGATCATGAGTCCATTTGCAGTCTGGACTACAAAGCGCAGAGCGAGACCTCCCTCTTTAGCTGTGTTATGTATATGTACAGAAATTACAATGCTGAATAGAAATGATCCAGTTACAGTACTTTGGAATAATTTTAGAAGCCAATTAGCTATAGGATCACAAAAGTGAAACAAAATGGTCATATGACATTTTATAGTGTAAGTGTGATCTCAAAATTAAAAATAAATGACAAAAAGAAAAACAAAAATGCTTTTCACCCCCTGGATTATTATGTCCATTCATTGGCATAAGAAACAATAGGAAATAAAAATAAAGATGTATTTCTAAAATTTATAGAAGATGTAAAAGCCACAATAATAGGGAAATATGTTGACATGGAATATATCTAGATATAGATAGATATATTTGTCAATATATATATATATATATATATATATATATGGTAAAAAACCGACAATGAGGGAATTTACCATACAACATAAGAAATGAAGATGTATCAGGAAATATAACAAAGGAAATAAGGGTTATGTGAGCAATATAAGACTAGAATTAAAAACAAACAAAGACATTGGCTTCTTTAAAAACACTAGGGCAGGGCATGGTGGTTTAGGCTGCCTTCTTACTTAGAAACTGAGGTAGGAGGATTACATATTCATTGTAATTGCTTAAAATGTGTAGTCTCTGGGTTCAGTCTCTAGCTATCCAAAAACACGTAAATAAAGACTTCTAAATAAGAAAGCCCCATGCCAAGGACTCAGAACAAAAATAAGGAGAAAGGAAAGAGAAACTGTATGAATGGACTCTCCAGAGGAATTTAATGATTCCCAGAAATTATGATAAATCCAGATTATTTCAAAGAAAGTCTTGTTTAAACATTAGCCTTGAGTACATTAAATCCAGTGTTTAAAAGCTGCCTCACACAGTTCTCTTCAAGTGTGGCAGGTCAAAGGTCGATTGTACAATTGACATAACCTTAATACGACCAGAGAAAGCTGTGGAGACATCATTTCTCAGGTCTGGGTAAAAGTTTAAATCACTTTCTTGATATCAAAACCCACAAATATATAAAAAATAAGAGTCGGGTAGATCAAATTAATAATAACCAGGTGTTTATTAATCTAATAGACAATGCAAGGGTTTTTTTCAGTGTTAGAAAATCTATTAACATAATAAGGTTAATAAATCAAAGTAAAAACCCTGATCTTTATCAATAGATGGTGAAACGTTTTAGATAAAATCTAGAAGCCATTTTTTTAAAAAAATAAAACTTACTAAGTCAAAAACAAGAAAGAACTCATAAATATATTTACATAGATATATTTAAGATGATCTTTGAAACATTAAAACAGCACTCTAGATAGTGAGATGCTAGGCTCTTTCATTTAAAATTGGCAGCATATAAATTATTCACCTAATCCCAGATTGCTAATCAAAATTATTTTGATTGTTTCTTTTTTGGTATCTGCAATAAGAGAAGAAAAACAGTGAATGTATAGTTTGGGTTTTTAAAATATGTGGTCCTATGCACACAAAAACATGTGCCTGTAGAGAACAAAGGTAGAACCTGAAGTGCATTTGGGCATGTAGATGAATGCAAAATTAATATAAAGACAACATAGGTATTATTTATATAGAAGTTAGAAGCATAGACTTCCGATCCTGGTGACATGTTTGAATCTTAGCTTGGCCATCTATTGTCGTAGCAGTTTTTTTTTTTTTTTTTTTATCTTAGTCAAAGAGCTTGCTTGGAATAATGACTGAATTTTCTTCTGCTTCAATCTTCTTTTTTTCTGTGCTGTGTTTGTTGTGTCGTTGTTTCAAGTTTTATTTGTTCATTTTTGTTTCAAAAAACAACTTTCACCATAGAGTCCAAGCTAGTCTTGAACTCACTATATGGGCCATATTGACCTTGAACTTGAAGACCTATCACAGCCTCCAAAGTTCTTGGATTAATAGGCATTTTCTTACATGTAGATTTTAACTGCAAGTGCAAACATGGACCACCAGAAACAATGTCTGGTACATATTATCTACTGTTACTATTAAGAGATCATAAGAATTGTTAAGTGATAATCGGGTACATTTGGAGGCAAAGACAGTGCTGTCCTAATGGCTGCTACCACTGTAGACCTCTTTGGAGTAATCTTATGGGAATGACTCGGAGCCTGTTATGAAGGTCTTCATAAAATATGGCTGCACAGCAAAGTAGGTGACTAGGAGAATAGTGATTTCAGGATGAGAAACTGTCAATCTGATGAAAAACAAAACAAAACAAAGAAACAAACAAACAAAAAACGGTTCCCACAAAATCAGTTCACAGACGTGAAAGCCATTGAATGATTTCCCAGTGACTTTGGACTATTTTAAATTCAAGTAAGTAATTTTTTTAAAAAAAAAATTCATTTGGAAGAATGAAAGTCTGAAATTAGCCCCAAAACGTACATAGAGAGTGAGTACTGAGGTTCAAGGGCCCTGTGAATACCGTCTAATATAGTATGAAGTGGTGTATCACATCTGTGTGTTACTGGAACAAATACTAAGAAGTAGATCAGTGTAGTAGAATTACGTTATAGAAATAGACCTTAGTATATAGGGAAACTTACCACAAACAAACAAACAAACAAACAAAAACCAAATATCCTAATTCAGGGGGATTTGATAAATGGTGCTGGCACAACTGGTTATCCATCTGGAAGAATATAAAATTGGACCCATCTCTCTCAACATACTCAAAAATAAATTAGGATGGATTAAAAACAAATGTGGTGGGGAAAAACAGCAAGAATTCTAGAAGTTAATTTGCAAGTGAGGGTAACACATGGATGGCTTGGGCCATGGGTACCGAAAAGCTTCAAATACAGAGACTTAGATGCCTAAAGCGATTATTTTTCTCACAAGGAATCAGAAGGGCAAATGGTCCAAGGATCAAAACTGCCACCCAGGAGCCAGGATCCCACCATCGTTCCTGTCAGTCTTAGCACATGGCTCTCACCCTGGGAATC
The DNA here is from genome assembly GCA_019843815.1 of Montemys delectorum. Lineage (NCBI taxonomy): Eukaryota > Metazoa > Chordata > Mammalia > Rodentia > Muridae > Montemys > Montemys delectorum. The sequence goes on from JADRCD010201417.1 coordinate 32,015, forward strand.
CCTAAGTGGTTGCTGCACCTCCTTATCCCTGCTGAAATCGCCTGGATGCAGAGAGAAGTGCCTTGTTCTGCATATCGAATGGTTCCTCTTCACTCCCCCAGACTCCTAGCAACTCCCTTACTCAGAACTCTGCTACATCCCTCTTCTTAGCTTCCGGAAAAGAAGAAACAGGGACCATTTTATTCCACAGTGGTTATAACAGAGGTGGCCAGGAGAAAGGGATTGTTGATCCATAGAGCCTGCTCCAGGGACCGCATGGATACTCCCTAAGTAGAGGGGACCCTTTCAGTGGGAACAGAAACCCCGGAAGGAAAATGTGCTTAAATGATGATATTAATTTAAAACCACTTGCATATAAGCTACAATACCCCCAAATAAAGTCAGTATATTAAATGAGATATATTTCTGACTTGTGAACATAGAGAAGATATGTATATTAGGGTTAGAGAGATGGCTCAGCATGACCAACATTTGTTCTTGCAGAGGACCTGGGTTCAGTTCCCAGCACTCGCATGATAACTCACAGCCATCTGTATCAACAGTTCCTGGGGATCCAGTGCCCTCTTCTGACCTCAAGAAACACCAGGCATGCAAGCAGTGAGCAGAGATGCATGCAGACAAGGCATTCATGCTCATTAAAAAAAATAAATATGAATCTTTTAAAAAATATGGGTATAAGTGAGTAACTTTTGCAAATTGAAGATAGATATCAATTTGGCATGAATACCCTGTTCGGAACAAGGAATTAGATAGTCCAGAAGTATGAAAAGAAAGGTACAGTGGTCTTCCTCTGATTCTAGGGAAAGATGGTAGCTGATTCTACATCTCTGTTCACAGATTCCCAGCCTTCCTGACTTCCATTGTCCTTCTTTGGATCATTTGTAGCTCTTCAATGAATACTCAGGGGATGTCTTAGTTAGGGTTTTACTTCTGTGAACAGACACCATGACTAAGTCAAGTCTTATAAAGGACAACATTTAATTGGGGCTGGCTTACAGGTTCAGAGGTTCAGTTCATTATCGTCAAGGTGGGAACATGGCAGCATCTAGGCAGGCATGGTGCAGAAGGAGCTGAGAGTTCTACATCTTCATCTAAAGGCTGCTAGCAGAACACTGACTTCCAGGCAGCTAGGATGAGCAACTTATAACCCACACACAGAGCCATGCCTACTTCAACAGGGCCACTCCCTGGGCCGAGCACATACAAACCATCGCAAGGGACTTCTTCCAAACATGGCCAGCAGACAACTCCCAGAAGAGTCTCCTGGAAGAAGTGTCTCCTTGGCTGGAATGAGGAGCTCAAGATTCCTAAGAGGCATCTCGGGTCTTCAGAAACTCAAGCTTGCTGAGCTCTCTGTTCCACCATGACATCGTACATGCCATTTTCACAGGGGGACATAACCAGTCCTCATTAGCTCTGGGTACAATTTGTTCCTAAAGGGAGGACTTCCTATATGCTTACAAAGTACAGACTTAGGAAGAAGCAGAAAGGAAACAATATGAACAAAGAAGTGGCTCACACATGGGGCGATCCAAAAACTTTACTCAGAGGCACGCATAAAAGAATATGAAGTACACACAATAAAATTTTACTTGCAGAATCCCCAGTAGCAACATGGGGATTTTGAGAATCCCTGGGAGAAAGAGGAGACAAGAAAATATTGACACCAGCTGTATTAATCGTGTGGGTCTTTGAGGGGAACAGTTCCAATTTTAACTCACCAAAGGCCAAAGGCAGAAAATAATCTCTGCCTTGGAAGCCCCAGCATGTTTGTCTTTCTGTCTGAGGATAGGAGGCAAAAACCACCTCTCAAGTTCACCAGACACAGAGCTAACCAGAGTCTTTGTTTTATGGCAGGAGCCCAGCACCAAGATGATACAGGTTACTACACACACACACACACACACACACACACACACACACACACACACGACCACACATGCACACATCTTTCTCATTTCCTCTCCTTCCTTATATCAACAAGGTTTTGAAGACAAGGTTTCACCCAGTAGCCTAGGTTGTCTTGGAGTTTCTTGGAGCTCAAGCTGGCCTCAGACCCACAACAATCCTCTAGCTTAACCTTTCAAGTACTGGAATTCCAGACACCCACAGCCAAGCCTGGCTTGGTCTAGGACTTCAGATTTAGCTTAAAAATGAAATATAAGCCAGTCTTTGGTGCCAGAAGAAATTTTAATGCTTTAGATACATAATTTTATCCAAAACTTGTTTTGCTCCATTTCCTCTTGAACTTCTGTGTTGTTCTCAGTGTTGGCTCATGCCCCATTGCTGGCCATTTTTGTCTCTACAGAGATGTTCATGGCAGAGGGAACGTAGCCATTCACTGCATCTTTCTGATAGGTAAGGAAATCTAAGACCCAGACCTGTTACAAAGCTCACACAGACAATAGCTGCTGCCTTCTGGGGATAAGTAGGATGATTTCAAACCATTTTTCTTGTCTGCTCTTTCCTCTTAATTTCCACTACAAAACAGCATAAAAAGCTAGACGTGTTTGGAGATGTATTAGAATAGGCAAAATTGCTTAAGTTACCAAAAGACTAGCTACACAAGAAATCTTAAAGAATTAGACTTTGTCAAAATTAAATAGTTCTGCTTACAAAAAAAACTTTAAGAAAAGGAAGAATGTAAGCTAGAGACAATGAAAAAGACAATGTATGTATGCGTGTGTGTGTGTGTGTGTGTGTGTGTGTGTGTGTGTGTGTACCAAGGACTCATATACAGAATACATAAAGAGTACCTGCATTTTAAAGAAAACTTCTACAAGAAATGTTACCTAAAATCTATACAGATGCTGAATAGTCATGAGAGGGAGGGCTAAGCATCATTACCTACCAAAGAGATGATGGTTACAGGCACCGTAAGGACTCTGGCTCATCCACTAGAGCTATGGAAATGACAGAGAACATGTCTGGTTGTGGTAGGTATTCAGTGATTCTTACACTTGGGAAGTGGAAACGAGATGACCTAAAAATTCAGGTTAGCCCAGGATACACAGTGAGAACCAGTGTCTCAATCAATCAGTCAATCAATCAATCAATCAGTAAGTCACTCGGGCAGGAAATCCCCATGGGTTGTATAGGTTAAAGTAGCTTGCTGCCAAGCCTGATGAATGAACAGCGTTCAGTCCCATCTCCCGAGTTGTGGAGGAGAGAGCCAAGCCCTCTGACATGTGAGCTGTGGCATGTTTGTGTCTCCCCATGCACGCACACACACACACACACACACACACACACACACACA
>JADRCD010201420.1:6261-16945 GCA_019843815.1 Montemys delectorum
TGTGTGTGTGTGTGTGTGTGTGTGTGTGTGTGTGTGTGTGTGTGTGTATGTAGTGTTAGTAACCAGCCATGGGTGTTCACTTCTGCCTCAGCACCCAGACAGGAAGGAGGTTTTCTGGTCAGGATATTGTGGAGAAGGTAGCCATCAGGGAGAAGGGGGAGAGACCCGAAGAAGGCAGGTGGTGGTGTTCTGCTCCAGTTCCTGAAGGCCCGGCATCCTATGGAGCTGTCTAGTTGGAGAAGAGCCTGGAGGGAGCTGTCTCCACCTGTAAGATCATCTCGGCCTGGAGAGAAGAAGGAAATGAGCAAAGTGGCACAGAAGGGGCCAAAGGAAATCGAGAAGGAAAGGGAACGTGGAGAGGCCACATGGGAAATCTCTCCAGGTGGTTAATGTTGCCGTCTCAGACATTCAGAGTGCTTCTTGGGCTTCTAGGCAGGGTGGCCCCTCTCCCAGAAAGCTGAGCAGTGGGATCTGATCCAAGCTGGACATATGGGCCTTGCCGATAAAGAGACCTTGCACCAATATCCTTCCTTCTCGAATCAGAGGACCAAGTAAGGCATCTCAGCTACCAACCTGCTTCCTCCCAGGCTCACCCTCCTAACAGGCAGACAGGGCTGGGACCCTGTGCTAACACGAGAATGGGAGCCGCTGCAGCATGGGATGGTTTGTGAGTAATGAAGGAAAGCACCTGAGATCTATCAGGAATCTAGGAGAAAGGATTGAAAGTTTAGCAGCATCGAAGATGCCTAAGGGTTTCCCCGGGAGTCCGGCTGGAGTTATCACTTCTCATGAGCCTGACAACATGTGACCCTGCAAACCAACATGACCTCAACAGCTTTGTTCAGACATCCCATCTCTCGGTTGCTCCCCAAGGTCACCTGGTCCAGCGGGACCTCGAGGTGTGACGGAGAACACCAAAGAACTTCCTGAATGAAGCTGGCAGTCACATGCAAGGACTGGGCAGGGCTATTGGTGTCTTCACATTTACATTTGTACCCGAAGTCCTGAGGAAGCTGCTGACCCCAGTCACACCGCATCTCTGTTCTGGACTCTTGCCTTCCTCTCAGTCCTCTCCTCTCTCTTCCTCCTCCGTCCTCATTCCTTTCCTCTTTCTATTCCCAGAGTCTGTACCTTGTCCAACCAGGAATTATCTCAGAACTGATCCTGCCCTTGGAGAGTTCCTGGGGTCCAGGGGCACTCCCATCTTGAAGGCTGTGCCCTTTAGAGGCATGGTCAGGGCATTGGGGATAGGAACAGAGCTTGTAGACCAGCGCTCCAGGACAGGGCTCCTTTGCTGAAAGACTAAGAAGCCCCCTTGGAGCTCTTTTAACATTAACACAATCAAAGGCTCAGTCTTTTGGGGCAGAGACTCTCAAGGTTGGGACTTCTTTGGTGCCGATAGCTTAGAGTCACACCATGGAGGCTGCCAGGTGCTTCAGTCTGGTAGAGGTTAGTTAGGTTTTTTTTTTTTTTTTTTTGTCGTTTTTTTGTTTTTGTTTTGTTTTTTGCTATTTTTTTGTTGTTGTTGTGTCTTCAGAGAGCCTGTTGTTTAATGGTTTTCAGCACCCAATGCCTCTGTCCAGAATTGATGGTGGAACCCAGAAACGTGATGAGATGACTCCCTGCACACTTGTGTGTAAGAACCACTGGCCTACGGATCACTGGCCTTTGGTGGAATCAGGACAAAGGAGTCCAGGGGTTGACACTTGAAAATGGGAGTTGCTGAATGGCTAAGGATTTTACAAAGAAACACTGGGAAGGACAGAGAAAGAAGAAAGATAAAGAACTAAATGGAGGAGGGAAATCAGACTCCAGTGGCTGAGGAGATAGTTGATGCAGCCAGTTTCCTGGGTTCTCATCTCCCACATCTGAATGAGGGAGCCATGTGATCACAGTGGCAATGATAATTGACTGGGGGGAAAAGCCCTCTGGGCATCATTTCTGCGGGGGGTGGGGGGGGGGGGGGGGGGGGGGGGGGGGGGGGAGATACACTGTGAACACTAGTTGGAAACCTAGGGAAGGAAATCTCCCTTACCCGTGCCCTTCTCATGTAAATGCATGTAAAACACATGTAAAGTGTTGCTGGGATTGTGGACTACTTTCTTTTTCTTTTTTTCTCCTCTCAGTTTTGAAGTTTATCACTTTTATAACAAGATACAAGGAGGAATAGAACAAGGGCCATGTACCTACCCCCAACAAATGGCAGATGCTAACATTTTGCTGCGTTTACATCAGATCCTTAAAGCAAACAAACAACAACAACAACAGAACCCCACTACTAGAATCCCTTTGTGCCAATTTCTCTCTCCAAATACACAGCCGATAGCCTGCAGTCCTCAGATAATTTTCTCACATATGTGCTCACCCCGTATTACTCATAAATGACAACCAGCAATACTTTGAGTGAGAGCTTTTTATTTTGCATAAGCGGTGTCAGAGTGACCCTATCGTTTGAGAACTCGCTGTGTTTTTTAAAATCTAGTATTGTGTTTCCAGGCACACTGATTTTAACTTCTGAATAACTGGACAGCACAAGAAAACCACAGTTCATGCCCTCACTCCCGATGGACATTTCAGTTTGCCCCAGCCTGAATGCAGGCTGTTCCTTCTGAAACTCGTGTCGGAATTTGATTGCCGTCACATCAGTGATCATCAGGGGCCTTCCCCCCCCCCCCCAGCACGAATGGCTTAATCCATTCATGGATTAATAGGTCAGCTCAAGAATGACTTCCTTATAAAAGCGACTCTCATGTGGAGAAGTAATGCGTGCTGGTTATTCTAGCATAGGCTCAGGCAGGAGGAACCTAAGTTTGAAGCCAGGAGCAACTGTCTTAGTCACTGTTCTATTGTTGGGAAGACAATCCATGGCCAAGGCAACTCTCACAGAAGAAAACATTTAATTGGGGGCTTTCAGAGGTTTAGTTTATTACCATCTGGGAACATGGTGGAATACATGCAGGCATGGTGCCGAAAAAACAGCTGAGAGCTACATCCTGATCCTCAGACAGAAAAATGGAGTGGGCCTGGGATGAATTTTTGAAACCTTAACCCCCGCATCCAAGTAAAGGCACACACACACACACACACACACACACACACACACACACACACGACACACTTCCTCCAGTCTTTCTAATCCTATCAAAGAGTTCCACTCCCAAGTGGCTCAAATATATGAGCCTGCAGGGGCCATTCTTACTCAAACCGCAGCTGCAACTTCACAAGATCTGTCTCAAAATAAACTAAGCACAATGGCTGGGGATGAAGGCCAGCGGGCCTGGATTGAATCCCCGGCACCATTAAACCAAACAAAGACAGCAACAAAAGTAAATACACAGGTAAGGCAGGCAAAGGGGAATGACAGTAGTAAGATGGCTTAGCCCAACAGCCCTACTGGATCCCGGGAACTTACATGCTGGAAGAGGACACTCAGTTGTCCTCTGACCATCACGTACGTGCAGTGGCCTGTGTGTCTGACCATCATGTGCATGCACTGGCATGTGTGGCTGCATTTTTGCATGTGTATTTGGTTTAAATAACACTAAACCAAAGCTAAGAAAACCACAACAGCAACAGAGAAAGCAGTGAGCTTTCTGACTAGCTTCCTAATTCTTACCTGAGATGTGTTCCTCCATGTTTTGATGCAGCAGGAAGACCCTGTTCTGTACAGTTCAGAGAATGAACTCCAGTGACCATGCTTAAATATATAGTAAGCAAAAGTTTAAGAGAGGTAGAGAGAGCGAGTACCATAGAGATAGAAGCAGCAGTTCAACATCATCAAATCAGGCATCTGCATCATCTGGCAAGATGACCGGTGTGGTCTAATTGGACAAGTAGACAAAGGTAACATCGTGGAGTTGGGGCTTACCCCAGCAAAAAATTGACTGGGGAAGTTGAAGCAGTCAGCTGAGTTTCTCACTGAGCTTGCTTTCCACGGAAGAGTTTCTTGCCACTTGGAAAGCCTTTACTTCCCAGCTGTGTTGTTCTCAAGGACACGATGCTTTTAATATCCTTGGCTGCCGGCTGTTTCCCGTTCTCTTTGTTACAGAACCAGGCTGTAGTTATAGGCCAGGCTGACTCAAGACAAGGAGTTTTGAAGGAGACAAGGGAAGGCATCTTGGCTTCACATATATGTAGTGGCATGTATGGCTGACCATCACATACATGCAGTGCCACGCGTGGCTGCATTTTTGCTCCTTGTTGCTGCATGTTTGCGTGTGCGCACAGACATACGCATTAAATAAACACTAGACCAAAACCAAGAAAAACACAGTAACAACAGGGAAAGCAGTGAGCTCTCTGACTAGCTTGCTTTTTCTTACTGAGATGTGCTGAGAGTCTACTTTCAAGAAATTTAAGAGAACATGGCAACTTATCAATATAATATGTATTTCAGACCCTTACCAGGTGACAAGCAGGTGTCAGAAACATGCCATGCACTCCCCTGCCTCAAGAATTATAAACTTAACAAACCTGTATTCTTCATAAATTAGTGAGTCCTAGATATTTTTTTTAAAAGTAACACAAAGATTGACTAAAATTTTTTTCTGATTTGTCATGATCACAAATAATTGTTCAATAAGTATCTTCAGTCATGTGTCCCTGGTGCTGCTGGGTTGAAGGGTAACTGCTGTCTCCATCACAGATGTGCTGGTTAATTTGCTCAGTCGCCTCCTCTACAACCCACTAACAGAATGTGATACGTCGATGCTCATTGTGATTACCAGCTTGATTGGCATTTAGAATAATCAAGAAGACACAACTCTGGCTGTGTTTGCAAGGTTACAGGGTCCCTGAGACTTTTTTTTTTTTAACCACGGTCTCAGCATGCTGCTAAGGTCAGCCAATGTGTATCTGAGCTGGATTCCCTGCAAGGAGATCCTGAAAGACCAAGGCGGCTTAGCTGAGGCTATACCACTCCCATAGGCTTGGTTCCTGGACTGAATAGAATGGGAGGAAATGAGGAGGCCAGGTGAGCACCAGAATGCAATGCTCTCTGTTGTCTGGCTGCAGGCACGAGATGATCTGTTCCCTCCCATGGCTGTGCTTTCTTATGGCTGCGACTGCCTGGCCATGTGATCTTTAGGCTTTTGAAACTAGTTTGCAGGAGGAATTTGGAAGATTTTTGACTGGTGAGCTAAAAAAAAAAAAAAAAAAAAAAAAAAGCCCTTAGATGACACAGCAGAGCTTAAATGGTTGTTCTGGTGGGAGGGTGGAAGACCAGGAATGTTGCTAGAAACATACTGTCCTAGTTAGGGTTTCTATTGCAGCTACAAAACTCCATGACCAGAGCACCCTGGGGAGGAAAGGGTTAATGGGGCTTACAATTCCTCAGTACTGTTCATCATTGGAGGGGAGACAGGAATTCAAATGGGGCAGGAACTAAAGCAGAAGCCATGGAGGGGTGCTGCTTACTGGCTTGCTCCCCGAGGCTTGCTCAGTCTGCTTCCTTATAGAACCAGAGCCACCAGCCCAGGGATGACCACACACAATGAGCTGGGCCCTCTCTCAATCACTAATTAAGAAGACGCCCTATAGGCTTGTCTACAGCTCAGGCTTATGGAGGCATTTTTCTTACTTGAGGTGTTTCCCCCTCAGATATTTTAGCTTGTGCGAAGTTGATATAAAACTAGCCAGTACACATAAGTAGCAAAGTTCTGGCTGATGATGTTTCAGAGGGCGACAAAGGCTATCAGGAATAGAACAAGAGGCACCCTGGCAGAAAAATGTGGCTATGCTCTTCTTGTCCAGAGAACTTGAGGCTGAATTCAAGGCCATGGACTAATTTGTTTGGTAGAGGAAATTTCTAGACAATCTAACATTTAGACTGTGGCATGGTTAGTGCCCACTTCTTTTCAACAGGTTCACAGGAAGGGAACAGAAAGAATGGATAAGAGCCATATGAAATGGTACAGCTTAGAGAAGAAAGGGTAGTTAAAGTTGTAGATATGAGGAATGCAGAGAAAGCACACATCATTGCTAAAGGGCTTAGTGCAACTAAAATGAAGCTTTTCACTAAGCACTGGAGTGACGGTACCTGAAGATGCTTCTCGGATCACAGCCCAAGAAAGGTAACTGTCATGGACACATCCTAAAATGTTCTTTATTTGGTGTGCTCTTGGATTGGGTTCTTCCCTGAACCAGAATCAGCTGTAAGAATAATATAATTCCTGGCTTGTTCTCTTGACTCTACTTTCCCTTAAAGTCTTAATTTCTTCAGCTGTGAATTCTTTTACCTCTAAGGTGTTCGAGACTCTGAACTTAGTGGCCCCAAAGGAACACTTGATATTCTCTCTCTCTCTCTCTGTGTGTGTGTGTGTGTGTGTGTGTGTGTAGTTTGCAATAAAGACAATAAAGAGAAAAGGCTTAGTAAGGGCCAAGCTTCCCCAATATCCTTTTAACAATCTATCAAGTCCAGGGAAGGGAGCCACCCACTCTTAGACTGTGGGTCCTTCCTCCCTTCTATTTATTGTGAGTGAGAGGAAGGTTGCCCTAAGATGTTATCCTATAATTCCAGATTCCCAGATTCCCTACTTCTATGAAGCCCCAAATATTTCCCTAAGCTACATCCACCCAGAAACTAAGGAAAGAGGTGCACTCTCCGAGGGTGGGGCCACTCCCTTGTGCTGATCTAGGGTAAAGGGCTGACTTTTGGCCCCAAGCCCAAGTCTGTGCATGGCAAAGACTGCTCCTGTGCTGGGCCTGTGAGGATGGACAACTGCCAGGGTCTGGACTGGGCACTGACAACGTTGAGCCTAGCTCTTGGACCCCTGCCTCCACCTCAGGGCCAGACAGAACCGGTCTGGAACTCCTTTTCCCCACACTCCTTAAAGCACTGAGATTCCAATGCTTCTTAACTGCACTTGGGGACAGGGAGGAGTGGTTAAAGGGACCCCAACCAAGTTGCCTGTCTCAGAGGGAAGAAGATGTTTCAAGAGGCAGAGAGTTCAAGCGAATGAAGGGGTTTCACGGGTTAGCTAATGTGGGGAAGGCATCATCCAGGAGGGTCTTGTGAATGGTGTGTGAATACTGCAGATAACAGTGTATTCAGGTGTTTCCTCCTTAACACCTGAAGGGTTCGGAGGGGTCATTTGGCCTTCATCAGGAAGCTGAAATCTGAGAACCTTGGCTTCCTTGGGCCAGAGACCTCTTTCCTTCCTGAATAGTCTACACCCTGGGTGACAGGTGACTTACTCCAGCCTGAAGGGCAGGAGGCCTACTATGTGCCCAGAGCATCCCTTCAAGGACCTCACCTCAGAGTCCCACCCAGCAGCCAATGAGGATCCAGGGAAGTGAGGTCACTACATCCTGATTCCCAGCCTAAGAAGGGAGACTGGGACTCGGAGAGGGTAGGACATAGCAGAGGCCACCACTGATGTTGGTAAAGAAGTATCGAAGGGCAAATGAGTCAGCAGTAAGCTTAAGCAATGAACAGTTGCACCATGGGGTGTTTCTCAAATTCTTGTCTACTTTTAGAAAGTACGCAATGCCATTCAGTGGGCATCGTGATTCTGAAATAGCTACGAAAATGTTAAAAATGCTGTGGGCAAAGATGTGCCCTTGTTGACCTCTTTCCGAAAACAATAACCCACAATTGTGTTTCGAGTCCTTCGGCAAATCTTGCAGCCTGGCTGCTTCCCTCTGGTCCTTGTTGGTGACACGAAGGGAATGCATGAAACTATCTCTGGAGGTTCCTTCCAGGCTCGCATTCTGATAACTGACGCTGCGCTCACATTCCTGATACTCTGGCTGCGTCTACACAGGGCCGAGACCACCAAGCCAATCCAGTGAGCGTGGACAAAATGTTCTCCCCTATCGATTCTTTGGCACTGGGTAGTTGAAACAACGAATTAACTGGCATTGGTTTTCATTTCACAACTGGTGGTTCTGGCATCGTCGTGACCAGCGGTTTTCCCACAGCGGTGTCCTGACATGCTGCATGCCTGGAGCGGTTTTGAGGTGTGTCATAGGCAAGTGGCTACCTAATAACAAACTGTCGAGGCTTTCGAATGATTGATGATCTTTCTGGTTTTAATCAATTAGAACAGATTCCACATAACCCTGTAATAATGCCCAGCCAGGTGCTTGCATTCTGACATGCCTCTTTGTATGGAAGACATTTCGTAACTGGCAGACAAGGTCTGCTTGGAGCTCCAGTTCTACTGGATGCCATAGGAAGAGTGTCATGAGCCATACACACGGATATCCGTCATCGGAAGCAGCTGCAGGATGGCTATTGGAAGTCCCTGATGCATGCTTAGACATTAAACCACTAAAGATTCAAGCTCTAGAATAACCTGGCCTGAATAGCCTGCCACCAGCATAGGCTGAGGTTTAGCAAGAGAGCTGGTAAAGACAGGGCAGTTCAGAAGAACACAGAATAAAGGGCCTGCTCGTTATGCTGGATCTTTGGTCTAAAAAGAAACATTCCACCATGATCTGCTCATGGTGGAGGAGAGGAATGGGGTGTGATGCAGTATATATTGAGTATTTGGATATCCATTCCTGTACCAATCAATCATGGCCAGTTTAATACTTACTGTTCGTGAGAGACTTTGGATATTTAGCCTATGAGCTTGTATTTCCTCCCTTCTGTGGTGAAAAAAAAAAAAAAAACCCACTGTAATATCCAGACCCCTGAGTTATGGTAGAAATGGTCTAATTCAACCGAATGACAGAGCGTTGCATTGCAGGCTTTAGACTGCTCAGAGCATCCTCTCTTGCCAGTACATGGACTGTGGCAGCCTGGGATGCTGCCAACCTGAGTTCCGGGTTAATGCGGAGCAGAGCCCCAAGCCTAGCCATGCAGCATGTCAGTCATAGAGCACCTGAAGGATGAAGTCACACTTCATGATTATAGGCCGTTACAATTTGGGGGGTCGCTTGTAACTGTAGCACAAGCTAACTTTGTGCTGACTGGTACAATGTTTTTATATAACATAGTGACACAGTAATTTTTAAAAAGCGAGATTTCCAATTTAGAAGGAACTGAGGTAGAATCTTAACACTTGCTGACCGTGAGCAAATTTATTAGGACCTCAGACTTTGGGCAAACCCAGCCTCGTTGATCACAAGATGGCCATTCTGACCCCTTGCTCACAATATTAGTTTATATGAAACATGTGACCCAGGATTCATACATAGGTGTTCAATTAGGATGATTTCAAGTTCATGTATTCCTCAAAATAGAGCTAGGGATGGAGGGTGGGGAGAGGGAGAGAGAGAGAGGTGAGAGAGAGAGAGAGAGAGAGAGAGAGAGAGAGAGAGAGAGAGAGAGGTGTAATAAAAAGGAGTAATTTATTATTGACATTTCAGATGGCATCAGATATTATGGAAGACCCTGACCAGGGACCCCAGGGGTAAGTGAGCATGTGAAGTCATCTATGTCCCCTGCCCCAAGCTCACAGAAACTCTAAAAGGTAAAACAGACCCCGAGGATGCCATTTACAATTTAGCTTTTCCACAGCCAGAGGAAAGGCTGGGCCTACCTTCGGGAATGATCACGGACGCCTTCCGAATATAAAACAAGGAGCCGGCAGCGGCAGCGTAGCATGAGGTTCTTTGCAGCTTGTTATCCTGCTGCTCCAGCTGAGGCCTCTCCCTGAGGTTTGGTGGGCTAAACTCCTCTCTTAAATCAGCTTATTAGTAGTATCAGGACTCCTTTGGCGGGCTCAGCCAGGATCCAGGAATATTCTGGAAAGTGAACTTAAAGAAGAGAGAACCACATAGACTGTCCATAAGACAGGTAGGGACTGATGGGTCCCTCCCCTCATCCATTCCCCACCAGCACATCTTTCCTTCCAACCAAGCCTGGCCTGGGGAAAGCAGGGTGGGGACCATTCTAATCTGGCCTTTCCCTCACCATGCTTGCTGCTCTGAAAACCATCAAGTTCCAGGGTGTTGTACTAACTCTTCTGTTTGAGTTAGTGAATTTGGTTAGTCTTAAACCCAGTATCTTTTTTTCTTTTTCTTTAGTTATTTATTTATTATTGGTCTTAAAGATTACTATTAAGAGGCTAGAGGGGATGGGTCAGTGGTTAAGAACACTGAGTGCTCTTCCAGAAGTCCTGAGTTCAATTCCCAGCAACCACATGGTGGCTCACAATCATCTGTCATGGGATCTGGTGCCCTCTTCTGGTGTGTCTGAAACAGCAACAGTATACTCATATACATAGAATAAGTAAACAAATCTTTTTTAAAAAAGAGAGCTTGCTATTAAACCCAGCATTCTATAAGGTGCTAACTGATCACCGTTTTTCCTCTGAAATGTCACAGCCTGGCCATGAACTTGGAATTATAAGCATTTTCTGCTCTGCCCCTCAATTCCTTAATTCGGCCTCTGGAGGGAAGCTTCCTAGGCATGCCACATAGGTCAGACAGGAAGCAGCGTTTGATGCCTTAGAACCTTTGTAGATAGATAGATGGATGGATGGATGGATGGATGGATGGATGGATGGATGGATGGATGGGTGGGTGGATAGATGGATGGATGGATGGATGGATAGAAAGATAATAGGGAAGCTGGGCAGTGGTGGTGCATGACTTTAATCCCAGCACTTGGGAGGCAGAAGCAGGTAGATTTCTGAGTTCGATGCCAGCCTGGTCTAAAGAGTGAGTTCCAGGACAGCCAGAGCTATACAGAGAAACCCTGTCTCAAAAAACCAAAAAAAAAAAAAAAAAAAAA
>JADRCD010201421.1:0-15000 GCA_019843815.1 Montemys delectorum
CAATGTGACAGAATAGTAATAAAGGAATCCCAAGCAGAGGGCTGATTGTCAAGCTTACATTTTGTTTCTTCTCAAACAAGCAACTGTCTCTGGACCAGATACAATCCCAACCCTCTGTGTCTTTCTATTTGTATAGAGGACTCTAAAATGAGTCATTTCTGTATTAAGTTCTTTTACCATTTACTTCTTTAAAATACAAGTTCTTGATTTGTTTTCTACATTTCACCTTATATCAGAGCAGGCAAATAGGACATCACCACACTTTTATTTAAATAAGGTACCCACTCCATTTACCCCAGTTACCCCAGTTCCTCCTGTGTGACTCCAACACTTCCCAAGTTATGCATCAATCCTCATATCTGAACACTGGCTGATGTCTCTCTAGGCCAGGGGTTCTCCACCTTTCTAATGCTGTGAACCTTTGATACAGTTCTTCATGTTGTGGTGACCCCTCATCCATACAATTATTTCCATTCTTACTTCATAACTGTAATCTTGCTCCTTTATGAATCATAATGTAAATATAGGGTCTGGAGGATATTTGATATGTGGCCCCCTGTGAAACAGTTGCTTGATCTCCCGAGGGAATCATGACCCACCAGTTGACAACCACTTCCCTAAGTTCTTCCTAAGTATAATTGGTCATCCATGCCCTGGGTTTCTTGGCAGCCTCTGATGGTCTGACTATTCTAAAGTAACTGTAACTGCCACATTCACCAGCCTTCAAGGCATGTTGCAGGATGAAGTTTAAGTTTCTGACCACAGCTTACATCCTTGTCTCTGGACTTACCGGGTCCTTTCTCCTCATCTCCCTTGGCCTATCATCCTCTCCTATACCCAAGTCCACTCATTTCAACTCATTTGGTTCCCCCAAAACTCACTGCTCTTCCTCCTTGTGATCTCAGTAAAATGACCTCTCTATAAGCTGAAAGCTAGCAGACTTGCTGAACAAAGCTTCTCCAGCATGCCGTTGACCAGCTTCATGGTTTCAGACATCTAAAAAAGAATTGGTTTATTAATATATATCGGAAAATTGTATGCAGAAGGCTCAAATTTTTAAATTATGCATTGTACAGCAAATGAAATGTTTTCTATAGCTTGGCAGCATTGTTACTGTGGCTATGGCCCTAACTGAATGCTACGACCTGTCATCATATCCTTTGGAAAGTTTTGTGCTGCTTGTTTTAAACTATAATCCTCATGTCTTACAAGATATATTTATATTATAAAATTACAGCAAATTTTAATAGGCAGTTTTCTTTTCTGTATCAATTTAAGTACACTAAACTATATAAGAAGATGGTGCTGTCCAGTGTTAGAGGCTAAGGGTCAATGCTACAGTATTCAGAATAGAAACAAAAAGTACTGCTCATTTTGTAATTCAATTTATTTAGAAAAATTAATTATACACTTTAAATGACTCAGAATACCTTAAATCTTCAGTCTCAAGGTATCTTAAATCCACGAGCATTTTATATAATAATTTAGTGGAGACATGGTTGAATTCTAAGACACAAAATGCACAATTTAAATTTAAGATGTACAAACTTTATTTCTTTGTTAATTTATAAGTGTTAGATACTATCTGACTACAGGTAATTGACATGCTTATTAACAAAATTACTAACCTTCTTTATAATTCTAATTGAAGATTTAATCATCTCCATCCTTGTGCCATAACCCAGTGTTTGAGAAGCTGTGGCTGGGAAATACAGTGGGGAAAATCCTGAAGGTTTTGGGCAAAAGCTTCAGAACTAGTTTGAAATGAAATGAAAATTGTTAAAGTGAAAGACTGAGCATCCCAAGGGGCCAAAACCAGCCTGTATCACTGGTGCTAATGCAGACGCTCGACCAAGTGTCTAAATGCAACTTATGGCTTACTGTAGTCCTAAGAATCACACCCTGCATGAAGCATCTACTCAGAAGCATGCACTCAGTTGTACTTGCCTGAAACAGATAGAGGGCATTATGAAAATTTTGCCCTTATGCAAATCAGATGGAAATCCCACACTGAGTAGAAAAGGAAAATCCATACAATATGAACAAAAGACAGATCCACTTTGTGACAGTGCCATGTGTACTGTGAATCTCTCTCTGTTCTTGACTTCCCTTGGGAGTGTATCCTTTCCTGATAAATGAACTTTCTTTGCGTGCTACTATCTCTCTGTGTCTATCCAATTATTAATTGAGGATGCAGAGCCTGGAACCCCTGAAGAGCTACCCTTTGAATCCAGAAAGTGGCCAATGTCAAGAGTTCCAGGCCACCTTGGAATACAGAGTAAGACTGTGTCTGAAAAACAAAACAAAATAAAAACAATCTACATGTATTAAGTAGATTTGCAATAACTTACTTAATTTGAGTAAACTTGGTAGAAATGTAGTACTCTTTTTTTTTATACAGTAATACATAATATATGGGGAAAGGTCTCAGGGGTGGCAGGGTAGAGGGGGAAGTCTCCTGAGAGACTTCAATAGAAACTTCTATTTCTTGGCTCAAAACTATAGTTTAAAAAATGAGTAGAAAAAGAAAGGTCATTTTCTTCTTCTAATTCCTGTTGGATACCATGACAATCTTAGGATGGGTGTTAGATTTCTATTTCAATAATCAGTCACCATAAAAAAATGTTAACGGAGCACTTGAGAGATGGTAGAAAATGTCTCACACCAATGACTAGAAATAACGCATACTGGTTAATTGTTAATACACTTACCTAAATGATAGATGTCAAGAAAATGAAATCAAAGTAATGTGAGGAATTAAAATATTTTGACCCTTACAGAATGTCTTTGTACACTTTTACCTGCAGCACCCTCTCTTCCCACTGTCAAGTTGACAAGACTCTGGACCTTCATCTATTAATTAACTCAGCTGTCAGACTCTCCCCAACCCCATCCTTGTTTGCCACCTGCGGGGTCTGCTGCCAGGAACATGACAATAAGATGTAAACTTACACTCCTGGAGTGGAGCCTGAGATGCTGATGGATAGAGAGAAACAATTTTAGAAAGTTCAAGGAGAAAACAGTCCAGGATGGAAGCAGCCTGCTCTGCTTACCTGGGAGATTTAGGGGTGAAAGCAAATACGACATGAATTCTATTGTGGTTCCTCTCACTCTAGGGCATGGGAACTTTAGTCAAAAGCAATGAATCAGAAGTTTATCAAGAGGACAAGAAATAAACAAGTACCTAGAAGGTACCTTTGGTAGGGTGCCTAAATAGGGAAATAAGATGCACAAGCGTCCTATGACTCTAGCATGATGTGGTCACTAGAGTGGAAGAAAGCGATGAGGAATTGCTGGACATTCAAGACAAGAAGAAAAATTAAGCACGGGCATAGTGCCCGAGCTTGCTTTAAAACTTCTAGGTGAATTATGTGCTTTTTGTCCCCCCTCCCCAAGAGACTCCATCAAACAACTGTCCCCAAGGGAAACAATCGAATGTGACTCTTATTTCCTTGGTCTCAGGTTAAGATGTTTATCTTTCACTGTTTTGACAAAAGAAAGAAGGATTTGTCCAGGTCAAAAAAAAAAAAATGCTGTGCTCTGCAAAACAGAAACGTAGAGAATGTTCGAGAAATCAGAGAGCAAACAGAGATTACTGCTGCATCAATTCCCTGGGACTTTAATTTCCTACACTTTGAGTTAGGCAACAGACCGCACTTGAAAAGCATCCGCAACAGAGAGAGGCAGGCTCTGAAGCTGAGAAGCTTATTCTAACAGGAAGTCTTGAGAATTTGGGAAAATTTGAGAAACAAATTTTGCATATATATCCTGCACCCTGGGCAGGATATATATGCAAGCCTATGTACATATGTTGAAAATAAGTTGGCTTTGATCCCAGGAGGTGTGGGTGACTACTGCCTCTGGCTCACATGGCAGTTTTGGAGATGGCTGTTTGGGGGAAGGAATACATGGGGCTGCTGTGTAAGGAAAAGACACTGAAGAAATATAGCAAGGACCAAGGTTTACATTCTGTAGCATGAACATTGCACTTCCTGGTAACTGGGGTAACATTGAGAGCATAAGAGCATAAGGGTCATGAGAACATTGAGAGCATAATTCATTATGTTCTCACTCAGAATGAACATACTTATCTAGTGAATGAAATTATTCAAAAATATTTAAGACAGATAATAAAAAAATAATGATCTTGAGTAGGGGCTGCATTGCTATTCATCCTGCTAGTAAACTTTGGACCTATGTATTTATTACAGGGTCACATTCTCATGATCAAACCAGCATTTATTCTCGTATTAGGGATGAGAAAACCAACTGAGAAGAACTTGATACCTGGGAGTATGACACACCAATTGTTACTGCAAATCATAAAATTGCAACTAAATTCGGATGAAAGGAGTTTTAGCTACCATATTGTATTTCTATATATTCCAAAGCTTCGTTTTCATCTATCCATCAGACGTTATTCTGGTTTACTTTACCTGGCTATAAAATGGGGAATATTCCACAGGAACATTCTCTAAACCAAATACAATACTGAGAACCTGTTAATATGTTCCTGGTCAGTGGACGTGGCTGGGTCATAACTACCCAAGTTTAATTGTAAACTCTAGAAATTTGACTTCTACATGTATTTATTAGGAATATCGCTTGTGGTGATTGTGCAGCACTGGAGATACTTTTTTATGTCTAGTCATTTTACTATATGTTAAACACTTATTAATAAGAGTTTGTGAGCAGTATTATAAGAGCCCAGTAAGTGAAAGTCGAAGTTAAGGAGGCTACAGGAGCGCTACCAAATAGCCTAGAGTTTGAGAACTTTGTTGGAGGATACTGTCTTTCAAGTGGGAAGACACCAGGAATTTAAAGGGCGTGTAAAGTTTGAGACTTACTGTTTAGTACAGAGTGAGGGAAGCATCTGCTTCCAAACATCTGAAGAACGTTTCTACTCTGGCTTGTGCATTGGCACAGCCCATTTTAAAGATTCTGGCTGAAATAAGAGATGGTGGCTACGATGATATCTTGGTTGGGACTCCTTAGATACAGGGATTGAGGAGGGATAGGGTAGACATGAAATTTGAAGGAAAAGCTCTTTCTAGAAAATAAGGAAGACAGAAAAAACAGAGGGCATATTAAAGATGGAGCTCAGGTAAAATATAGTGCTTATGTGGTATGTAAGTTGAACATTAGAGTTGGATTGTCCTTGGGTAGTGAGCTGCAGTGTGACAACTGAACCATTTGAAGCTCCTCCATATGTGAAGGTCATGACTATGGAACATCAGAGGCTTACCCTTTTGAGTACCCCTGTTTGCAATGGTTTCTATGAGGGAAGGACAATTCTTTGGAGGAGGTAAGGCATAAGAATATTCAGCCACTGGAAAAATGAGTAAATCTAGAGAAAGTGTGTCGGGGGTGTGTGTGGCGTGTGGAGGCCACCAGCAGCCTCTACCACGGGGAATTAGTAAGATCCACTCAAGCAAATCACAATACCAAACAGGAAGCAAGAAATAGCCAATGAGTGAAGCAACTGATGAGGAGAAATGTAACGGTGGTGGTGATCATAATGTAGTGAAAAGTTTCCCTGATATACAACTAAAATTCGGTTTGAGCTGATATTACACTGGCTTTTTTTTTTTTTTTTCAGCCAAAGATTGCATGATTCCTGAAGAGGATGAAGAAAAAGAATGGAGTGAATTTTTGGCTTATGTGTGGGCATGGCGAGCAATTGGTGGTGAATAGTAAGGTTGAGCAGTGGGCAAACAGTCTGTATTAGAGTTGGAGACAACCTGCATTTCTAACTACCTGTATTTTATCTAGTACTTTCTCTTTTAGAACAGAGATATTCAAATGGTAGTACCTATCTGAAACTGTCCCGGAGTTTCATAAACTGGGTTCTCTCTCGACAGAAGGGAGAAGAAAGACCTGAAACACAAGAGTTCGAGAACAAAAGAACAGGAAGCCAAGTTGCGTCCCAATCAAAGCTTCGACTTTACTTTTGGGGGTTCGGGATTTATATGTAGGGGGGGCGGGGAAGAGAAAACTGGATCTCTAGGTTACAGTGAACTTTGCATAACATAAACAATTCAGGAGGAGTCAGGAAAGCCGGGCTGCATGAGTTCTTGAGGGTGGTGGCTCCAGGTGTCCCGCAGGTCTCAGCTCAGGAGAGAGGTTGGAGGTGCGGCCCATGGTGGGGGAGGAGGTCAGTAACATGTCTTCAGGCAGCAGACTGCCAGCCAGCAGTCTTTCTCTGGAAGGCAGAACTCAAGAGCAGTGGGCCTTTGTCTTGGCACAGCAGGCGTGAGCAAGCTCTGACATCGAGTTGAGACAGGAAAGGGAGGGACCCAACACCTATCTAGACTCCAGAGCTTTGGTGTTAGAAGTTGGAGGCAAGGTGAGGAAATTGGAGACAGGCTTTTCTTCACGATTTTAGACCAACATAACTAATCTTTAACTAGATACCAAAGATGGGGTAGAAACTCTATTCTTTAAGGTGTCTTCAATGTCTAAATGCTATCAATTACTTTATTATTAATTATTTATTATTATGTATCTGAATATTTTACCTACCTGTATGCTCATGCAGCTCACATAGGCCTGCTGTCCACAGAGGCCAGAGAAGGGCATTGAATTCCTTGGAACCTGGAGTTCCATATGGTTGTGACAAGTCATGTGTATGGTGGGGGTGAGACGGGTCCTCTGTGAGAGCAGTGAGCCTTCTATACAGTGGTGCCATCTCCACAGCACCTAATGTTGTGATTTTTTTAAACATTGATATCATCTTTTTATTATTTGAAGGTTTTTTTCCTGAAAATATTTATTGTGTATCTAAGGCAGTGGTTCTCAACCTGTGAGTCAATTGTCAGGTAACTTGCATATCAGATATTTACATTATAATTCATATAGGTAGCAACAGAGTAATTTTATGGTTTGGGGACTCACCACAACATAAAGGGTCGCAGTATCAGGAGGGTTGATAACCACTGTTTTGAGGACACATCGTCATACAGTATTTAGGAACAGACAGAATGTTTGAGGACTGAAGACTAACTGAAGGGTCCTAGACTAGAGGAGTTGAAGGGCATGTAGCAGCCAGCATGTGAAACTGAGAACAAATAGTCATGTCACCAGAGCACCTGAGCCTACAATACTTTTTCCCCCTCTATTCCTTTTGTTTGCTTGCTTTCCTTTTGTTCCAACAAAAACACCATGTGTAAAGAAATGAACAGGATATTGAAAAAAAAAAAAAAAAAGAAAAGAAAAGAAAAAACGATCCATGATTGTTTCTTAGACCTGGCAAGTTTTACACAATGGGGAAAGAGGATCATTGTTGATTGTGGTAACTACTTCCCAATCAAATCTCACCACCTCCACTCAGGTAAACTGTGCTTTCTGAAGCACATGCTTGATTTTGTTCATTCTATGACTTCCGCTTCATCTTCCTCTTTCAACGTGCT
The DNA here is from genome assembly GCA_019843815.1 of Montemys delectorum. Taxonomy (NCBI): domain Eukaryota; kingdom Metazoa; phylum Chordata; class Mammalia; order Rodentia; family Muridae; genus Montemys; species Montemys delectorum. The sequence continues at coordinate 7,410 of JADRCD010201421.1, forward strand.
ATGCTTCTTCTCACTCACTGTTAGCTAATTTTATAGACCAGTGTATGCCACTGCTTGCCCATGGCGGGCAGTCTATCTCTATGTCTGCCTCATTTGGCTGACACTGTTCTCACTACACAGAATTCCTTATTCCTGGTATTAACCTCTGCTAGAAAGACATGTTTTAACCTCTCCCACAAGTGTGAATGGCAAGCCTCATCCCCCATGGCTTCCCTGCCTTCTTATCTTTGCACTATGTTTTGAGTACCCTCCTTTCTCTCTCCCTTCCTAACCTGAAAGTCTTTGGGATTATAGTGAGAGGACACTGTGCTGTAATTCACAGTAGGTTTTGGATAACTGTCCAAATGAAGGAATACATTATCAGACTTGTTATAAATCACATAGGTTTCACTCACTTCCTTTGTCACTTAGTAGACAAGGAGGAAAGTTTAAGGGAGTGATGCCACTTATTAATTACATCCACACTGTGTGTGACATAACCATTACAGGAACTGTCTTTTTAGTTAAAGCATTGTTGCTTCAAAATCTCCTGTGAGATAGTATTCTACTTTGGGGGAGAAAAGAAAGTATATTACTACATTTTCTTTATTTTATCATATGTGTATCTTTAAAAGAAATTTAAATTTCTTGGAACTGGTAAGGGCAATTCTGATGATGTACAGTCATACAAACAAAAGGTTTTCATTTATTCTCTTCAAGTAGAGCTATGGACTTTCTTGAAAACTTTTATATGTGTATTTACACTGATATATAAAGGAATAGAAATCACACACACACACACACACACACACACACACACACACACTACACATTAGGCATGATGTTACTTTGTGATGCATGTACGGATTGTTCCAACCAGGGGACAGGATTATCCCCCAAGCATTTTCCATGCTGACACACTCACAGTGTCCTGTTTTTCAGTACAGGACAGAGCCGTATATCACATTGTTCTGTACTCTTCCCCTCACACAGCATGGCTCACTTCCTGCTCCTAACTACAGCTTGGTGCTCCTTAAAGAATCTCCCAATCTTCCATCTCCTACTTTCCCAAGTCTCCCAGGAATACCACTTTATTCTCAACCTCAATGGGACCTGCTTTTTTAGAGTTCACTCATCAATAAGATGAAGTATTTGACTTTCTATACCAGACTAATTTCACTTATCTTGAATGTTTTGAGAATTCAGTTGCCCAAAACACCTGAGTGTAAATAAGGCCTAAATCACAACATTTAGTCTGAAATGCAGAAGGTCATGGGTTAGATAAAACAAAGCAAAGCTAACCAACTGAACAATCCTTTTGGAGTGCAGTCAAATATGAAAAATAGAAAGGCAAGTGGTGTTCAAGAGAAGGTTTGAGGTCATTTTCTGAGAGATATTTGAAGGCAGCTTGTAATGCAATTATTGATTTATATCTCACATTATTGCAATGGAAATATCAGTAAAAGCTCAATTAGATCCATGATTTAGTAATTTAAACTAAATCAGAAAAATGATCAGCAAGAAAGATAAAAATTAAGGTGACACTCAGAGTGTAATTGTCACATAGAGAGTACCCATAAAGTTTAGTAATACAAACAATGTCTTTTGGCAATACCAACTAGAAATGTAATATACATTGTGAATTATGGAAAACATAAGGAAAAACCAGTTTCACCATAAATGATCTTTTTTTTTTTCATCTAACAACTCAATAGAGGAGCTCACAGGGAAGTTGCATCTTTCCCAGCCTCATCTGATAAACTGGGAAATTATTTTCTTAATTAATGAAGAAGAGTCCAGCTCACTTAAGCAAAAGTGTGTCAAATTGTAGTCTTCCAAGGCACTGTGAAAGGACAGGGTTATAAACAGCCACATTGGTGAGGAAGGAATGTGCGGTTTTAATGACAGTACTTTTTATTGCTTGAATTCCACACTCTATAGGATCTGCCTTACACCCACTTTTAAACTCTGCTTGGCTACCACCCTTAGAACCCTGATGGCTGTTTACATAAAGTCCTAAACCTGTTTGTCCCCTCAAAGCCTCTCCTTTCCCTCTGTTTGTCTTTGATAATGTGTGGTAAATGTGGCATAACAAAGTACACACGGCTTATAAAATCTACTTCCTTCTCGCCCTGCAAATTTATGCTCAAGAGAGTTTAGACCCATCACCTCCCTCCTGGAACCGCGAGCATAGCTGGCAGCGACTGCTTCTCTTGCTATTAACAATTATATGGAAAATCTCAGGCTCTCAGAATCCCGAATTTGTATCCAAGTTCACTTAGGTTTGAACTTCCTGACAGGAAGCGATGGCATACTATAAATTGCTAAAATTAATCAAGGACCCCCACACCTGGGGAAAAAGTGTCATTGAAGCACTTGAGCCATGAAAGCAGATGGTATGCTGTGTTTATAGAAGCTGTTTGCCTAGAAACGGGACCAGATTTGTAAACAGTAAATCAATATTTGAAGGGTAGGAGCCAGCTGTTTTTCAGGATGCCGTTAAGTGACTTGGAGCTCATCGGCTGCCCTCCAGTGCGAGGCATCTTTCAGCCTGGCCGCAGTACCTGCTGCATTCCTCCGTTTCACGGCAGCCACATACGTCTTTCAACCATTTCCACCGGGCTCTACAAACCTAACACAGATTGTCGCCATGTTGCTGTGATGTTTTTCTCAATAGTTTTATTCATTTAGTACTGGCAATAACTAACTAATGGACCGGCTGTTTATTTGCTTGGCGTCCCTTCCTGAATGCTCTTTGACCAGGGATTCACTTCTCCTTACATGTGGTTTTACTTTAATTTGCCATTTTCCTGTTGCCAGGGACCTGATAGGTTTACACTTGCCATGCATCAATAAACTTGCCTTTTATAATTGGAGAGATCTGTGGTGCACCCCAGTGACACATGGCAGAGGGACCTTAAAAGCTAATTAATAATAAAAGCCGTTAAAGGAGTATTTTCGCAAATTATTTGTTTGGGGAACGGCTGAAACCCGTATGTAAAATTTAATTCTCACAATAAAACAATAAAAAGATTATATCTATGGTTCCTACCTTATCAAACTAAATATTTCAGTCTAAGCTGACGTGATTTTCAAGTTTTTGTGTTTAGTTCTACTAAACTTTAATACAATTTCATTTGGACCTCATGTACATATTCCTTGTCTTATTAAGTGTAAGATAGCAGGAAGTTGTTGTACATAAAGCAGTCTCGTTTGGTGTAGGGAAATGGAGTTTGTAACAATATTGTAGCACATCACACTCTGTGAAATTGAAAATGTAAACAAGAATACTATAACTTTGGTGAAAAATTGTCAGTTTTCTCAGCAAATCATCTCACCCTTATAATACATTGTTCATCTGAAATATGAAAAAAAGTTGAGGATGAGAATTGACTAAAACAACACATAAAAACACAGCAAAGTGTGGTGAATTAATAAATTACTGCTACGACGAATATCAGAATTGAGTGCCTTAAGTATATGGTAATGGCAAGATCTGAAGGAGACTGTGTTCTAGGCTGGTGTCTGTGATGTTGGTTATCCATTAAATAATTTACAAATGTGTAGATGTAACAACTTTCTTTCAGATTTAGAATTGTTTCTTCAAAATAACAGTCTGGGCTGGAGGAAAAATGACAGAGTGAATTTATGTTTATAGAGACTATCACTACATATTTATACAAGTGATTAAGATGGTAAAGAAATTTCAGATACAGTCCGCAAGTGAATAAGGTTTGTTGCAGCATTAAAATACAGTATGAAGGCTTAAATACTTAAAACTAATTTAGATTTGCTGTTTGAATTAGCAGAATTGGAAAAAAGCTAGCATTTATGAAACATGAGGTATGCAGTTAGTCAGGGTGAAAAAAAAAATTTAATAAACAACTCTAAAACAGCTCACTATAAATAAAACCGTAACAATGGATCTGCAGCTTCATACCTCAGATCATATGCTTTCTAGTGTATTAAAGAAAGACATCTTGGATGAGAATACATAGCACAAGTTTTAAAGAAAATTTGGAGTGTTAAACTGTTGCTCAAAAAAAAAAAATACTCCATAAAATAATCATGTGGACAAAATGAACTTTTATTTATTCTTTACAAATAAGAGCTAATATAATAACATATTTAAACCTAATTTAAGCCTAATTCACAAGTAGTAAAACATTTAGAAAACATAGTTGCCAATGTGGAAAATAGCTTATAAAGAACTCATGCATACCACTTACAAAAGCAAGTGTGTTCCAGGGGTGGGAGTAGGGAAGCCCTGCTATGGACTCAGAAAGTAGGAACAGGGAGTTTACAAGTTTAACACATGATTAGCGCACACATTTAAAGGGCCATAAGATAATGTATTGCTGCTCTCAAGATAGCATAGACTTTCAAATTTATTTTTAAATCACAGTGTGAAGTTTGCGCTCTCATACAACTTTCAGGTCAAATATATCATTGAGCAGATCTCTTCTCTTCCCAGTTCTTCAAATCCACTGCTGATGACCATCAACCAATGTTAGCAATTAATTTTGTGCACGGAAGGTGTTTAGGTATGTGTTGTTTTTATTGATTTCGAGTCTTAATTTTAATGAAGTCATGGTCATGGTTCGTGTGGAAGATTTGGAGGGAGGCAGTATTAAGATGACATCGCAGAAAATAACTTGGCTTCCCCAGGCTTAATGTTTTAAATTGTGAATCCATTCATTTTCACTCCTGGTTTTAAGAATATATCTGAGAGCTGTAATCAGAGACATGAACAAAGACTCCTACGTTGATGTTTACATTGTATTTATAATGGGAAGAGATTGGAACAATGTTAATATATAAAGAGCCATTTGAAATGAGATCCCCAGGCTTCCGTCTGTGGAGTGGACTAATCAGAGCTGTTATTTACTTTAAAGAAATGGAACAGATGAAGGGGTGGAGAAGGAAAAGCAAGAACATGGCTGGGAGAGGAGAATGGAAGGGCTTGCAGCCACTTCTCGCTGTCCCTCAGTTTGTTCATTTGTTAAGTTTTTTGTATCCTAAGCATACACCTCCATTAATGTCCAGCAAAAATCTTCTCACTGGTATGTGCATTAGTGAGAAAAGAAAAGCATTCTTGGGACACAGAAGTAATCTTTACTATGTCAGAGACGATGGTGTCTTGACCTTTCTGGAGATGCTTCCTGGCAGCAGCTTTAAATTGTGCTAAGTATTTCTCATGACAACAAATAAAACTGCAAAGAGCATAAAAATACAAATGCTATTGAACGCAAGTTGCATCATAGTCAGTGCTGATTTTGGAAGAATTCATATTTGTAGACTTTTCTGTATATTCAGGAACATGGAATTAGATCAAATTTTAAGTCCTAATTCAATTCATAACTTTATGCATGTGATTTCTCCCAAAGCTTTAATTTGATTTCAATGAGTGCAATCTTCTAGGAGGAATAGGGAGGGGATTCTCTGACTGTCCTAGAACTCACTATGTAGACATGTCCAGCCAAAACTCAGGGCTCTACTGGCCTTTGCTCCCAAATGCTGGGGTTAAAGGCATGTATAACTACTGTCCAGTGATTGGAAATCAAACTAAAATATTTATTAAAATGAAATTATAAAAGATAATTTTAAATTTTGCATATACGGTGGCACTTTGAGCAAGCCAGAAATACAGAAAGATAAAAGGAAAATTGATGTCGCACACATATACTAAGAATTTTAAGTAAATTCAGTTGATAGAACATCATTTAAAAGAAAGCAAGAATTGTCATCATTCAAGTTCTAGATTATAAGAATTAATAGAAAACTTCAAGAAAGATTAGGAGATATAGAGGGATACTTGTCTTAAAAAAATCAAAAACAAAAAACAAAAACAAACAGTAGTAAAAACAAAATAAGAATAATAAGAGATAATTCATAAAACAATGGCTTATAAGAGAGAAAATGAGCTGGGCAGTAGTGGTGCATGACTTTAATCCCAGCACTTGGGAGGCAGAGGCAGGCAGATTTCTGAGTTCAAGGCCAGCCTGATCTACAGTGTGAGTTCCAGGACAGCCAGGGCTACACAGAGAAACCCTGTCTCAAAAAACAAACAGACAAACAAACAAACAAACAAAAACAGAGAGAGAGAGAGAGAGAGCGAGAGAGAGAGAGAGAGAGAGAGAGAGAGAGAGAGAGAGAGAATGGCTGTATGTCTTCTACTCCCAACACAAAGGTAAAACTCTGAATAATAAAAATGTAATGCCTGTGTGAATATCATTTGTAGGCTAGTAACAAATAAATTAGTGGTTTCATACTCTGGTAGAAATATAAATGTGTATGATCATTGTGAATTGACTTACTAATATCAATATTACATATATTACATAAAATTACAATATGCAAAACAATTAAGCCTAATCAATTTAATTTGGAAATTTATCTTGAGGAAATTAAGTCAATCAACAAAAATATAGAGAGTACTATACTACATCATTATGTACGGAATTATAGTACTTTCAACAAAATAATTTACATTTTTATTTATTTTTTATTTTTATTAGATATTTTCTTTATTTACATTTCAAATGATATCTCCTTTTCTGGTTTCCCCTCCAGAAAAAAAAACCCTGCTCCCTCTCCCCTCCCCCTGCTCACCAGTCCACCCTCTTCCACTTCCTGACCCTGGCATTCCCCTACACTGGGGCATAGAACCTTCACAGGTCCAAGGGTCTCTCCTCCCATTGATGATCAACTAGGCCATCCTCTGCTACATATTCAGCTGGAGCCATGAGTCCCACGATATGTACTCTTTGGTGGTTTAGTCTCTGGGAGCTCTGAAGGTACTAATTAGTTCATATTGTTGTTTGTGCTAAGGGGCTGCAAACCCTTCAGCTCCTTGGGTCCTTTCTCTAACTCCTTCATTGGGGACCCTGTGCTCAGTACACTGGATGGCTATGAGTCTCTACTTCTGTATTAGTTGGGCACTGTCAGAGCCTCTCAGAAGACAACTATATCAGGCTCCTGTCAGCCAGCACTTACTGGCATCCACAGTAGTGTCTGGGTTTGGTGATTGAATATGGGAAGGATTCCAAGGTGGAACAGTCTCTGGATTGTCTTTCCTTCAGTCTCACTCCATACTTTGTCTCTACAACTCCTTGAATGGGTATTTTGTTCCCCCTTCTAAGAAGGAACAAAGTATCCACACTTTGGTTTTCCTTCCTCTTGAGTTTCTTGTGGTTTGTGGATTATATTTTGGGTATTCTGAGTAGCCTTATTCATAATAGCCAGAAACTGGAAACAACCCAGATGTCCCTCAACAGAGGAATGGATACAGAAAATGTGGTACATTTACACAATGAAGTACTACTCAGCTATTAAAAACAATGAATTTATGAAATTCTTAGGGAAATGGATGGATCTGGAGAATATCATCCTGAGTGAGGTAACCCAATCCGAAAAGAACACACATGGTATGCTCTCACTGATAAGTGGATATTAGTCCAGAAGCTTGGAATAATTTACATTTCTATGTTAACCTCTATGATGCTAACAATGTATTTTAAAGAGAGAAAGGCAAATTAAAGGTAAATTATCAAGTGTGAGCCAAATAAGCAGCTCACTTCTGCCTCTTCTAGCTCAAATATGTGTAGTTTAT
>JADRCD010201421.1:17500-21023 GCA_019843815.1 Montemys delectorum
ACACACATTCATACATATTCTTATGAATAACTTGCTTAGTCTGCATAAAGTTACATACATGTATGTTTTCAATGCTTATTTGTGCTATTTTGTATCAGATAACCAATCGATGTGTCTTCCCTGAAGAAGGCTGTTTCTCACACAATCAGCAGTCTTTAGCTGCCAATGGTTCTTTGTGTATGGTTGAGACATGTTGGGCCTCTCTCATCCACTTCGGCATGTCCACTGTTGCTGTCTCTGTTCAACTCCTCTTTACACACTCCCGTTGATGAGACTTTATTGCTATTGCTTCTGACATTGCTAGGAGACACAGTTTTACATCAAACTCTCAGATCCTCTGGTTCTTACAATCTTTCTGCCCCCTCTTGCACAATGTTCTCTGATCCTAATGTATGGGGGTGTTTTGTAAATGTATCCTTTGGTATCAGGGTCCACAACCTTGCCTTTTGACTGTCTCATTCTATAATGGTCTCCATCTATTGCAAAGAGAAGTTGCCTTGTTGAGAAGTGAAGTCTACACTTAACTTTGGATATAAAGTAACACGTCTAGATTATTTTCAAAAATTTTAAAGCAACCTGCCAAGTTAATGAAGTTAGACTTCTACATGTTCACTGCTTCTATGTAAGAAAAGATAGCTCTTCATTTCTTTGTTTTCTACAATCAGAAAGAGATATTTCTCTAATTTTAAAGGGGGTACTTGATTCTAGAGGAACAAAGCTAAAATAAAGTATATTACACAGAGATTTTTTTCCTTCCTATTGCCATTTTTCCTAGACAGAAAGCAACAAGTTGCTCTTCTAAATAGTAGTCTCTATATTGATACAGAATGTAGCTCTCAGGCAGGAGATTAGCCACAAATTAGGTTGTTTATAGCCATAGGTCAAGAGGCACTATACTCATACAAGACTAAGACTAACAATTTGAGCAATAAATGGATGACTTAGCACTATTGACATAACATTTTATACAGTAATACCTCGATAATGTACTACATTTTTAGATAGTTTTTAGACATCATTATTTGAAGATTGAAGTTACTTGCTGTTATGAGCTTTACCACAGTGTTGACTTCCATAGGAGGGAGCCATTTTGTACACTATGCAAAATTTTGTCCTGTTTCATAAACCATTTGCTAATGTGAAGTTATTTTGTTCAGAGGAAGCCTGTATAAAAGGTCTATGCTTTAAAATTTCTATGCAACTTGGAAAGTCTGAAAACATTCATGAAAGCTTTTGCAAGGTTCTGCATTGGAATTAGGGAAGTCCCCAATCTACAAACTCTTATTAATGGTTAGTGTCTGAAGAAAGAATTTAATGAGAACAAGAGTCACAGGGCCTCTTACATGTACCGAAGTCTCTTGCAGACTAACTTGTTCTTGGCCCATTTGCTTTTGTCACACAAATATCTTACAAAATTTTGATTTGTTGATGGTTGTTTATGCCCATTCACCATTTATTTCATACAAAAATATATGGGGCAGAGAAATTATATATATATATATATATATATATATATATGGAGAAATAATGTATACTTTCAGTAAAACTTTCTTTTTCTTTTTTTCTTTTTTCTTTTTTTTTTTTGAGACAAAGCTTTTCATTTTTGTCCAGGCTGGCCTAGATCTTTAGGTAGTGGTCTTGCTTCAGCCTCTTAATGGTTTGTGCTTCAGGGTTGTGTTTTATGATACCTGACTGCATTATGAATTTAATTTTAAAATATAGCTTTATAGTTATGAAACCTGCTCTCTCTACTACTGAAGTTCTACTTCAGATCATCCTGCACAGAGGACAGAGGACAGGGACTATCACTAACACATACACTTACACTGTGTTAGGTAAAGCTTCAAATCCCTGAATTCACCCCTTTGGAACTATTATCTTAGAAAACAAATTTTATTTTTCTTTTAAAATGCTACTAAAATATGCATTTAAGAAGATGAGTGGTTTAGAGTGCTTATTGTTCCTGAAAAATAAGAATACCCACACCAGGGGCCACAGAAATTCCTGTAACTATAGCTCCAAGGGATTCAGTGTTCTTTCCTGGCTTCTGTGGGCACTCACATGTACATGTGCATGCATTCATACATACACATAGTCATAAAAAATTTAAAAACATATTTAAATACTTTTTATGATATTCAGGTATGTTTAAAGCATCTATCAGTTGGGATTAAATACAAATATGAGATGTGGGGCCATTTAGAAAGGAGAGTTGTAGAAAACATGGAAACGATATTTAATATACTTATTATTTTATCTTAATTAAAATTTAACTTATCAAACATTTTAAATTATATTCCACTTATATGTTAAGGCAAATGCAAATTCTTTTTCTTTTATGTAGATCAAGTGGGTTATGTTAAACTGTATTGAGAGACTTATTTGCAGAATTATAGTTTTGCTTTCCAAAAGGATATCCTGAATATCAAAAAAGTCAGTGATAGTGACTGACAATGATTACTTTTTAAATTTCAGAAATGTTAGCTGTCTGGCCAAATGTTAAGAACTTTTGGAGCCGAGTGAAGAGTATGTGGAAATATGTGCAATTCTTTCTTTGAGGGATTGAAATTTTTATAAGAAAACAAGTATATCTTTATAAATGACTCAGTAACATGATATAATCAATGAGAAAATGAATTATATGTGAGGATTAAAAGTATTTTGAAGTGTATGTAGGTAATAAATTCACATCTATGGCATTTTATATAAAATAATAGCAGAACATTCTATCAGTAATTTTTTTTATGAAAGGTAGGACTTATAAAATCAATGTTTAATGGATGGACAAAACTTAATAGAAGGCTAGAGGGACATAGGAAAGAGTAATGTGAATATTAGCCATGGAATGAGAAATACTGGTTTGTGTTATAAAGAAATGAAGACTCACAGAAAGTGGAATCACAGAATCATGGAAAAGAAAGAAATTGAATGATAGTAACCCCATAGGGAGAGCAAATGTTCCAAAATATTAATAGATTCAAGTAACATAATTCTCAGGGAAATAAATTGTTTGGAGACCTAACATGGCTTGTCTTTAAAGTGATCAAAATTACCTTTCCAGTTCTGAGATCTATTCTTCTTTGTAACACTCCTTCATTTCAACACTCTATTGGGAGTTGCTATACCATGAGGACAGCACTGAATCAATGAACAATCTCTCCTCCATACAGACATAGATATCGTTATTACTTTTATGGAAGAAGTAAGTAAACCAGAATTGGGAGGAACAAGGAATAGAATCTTAATTATTCAGGATAATACACTTTAAGTTACATGAAGGTAAACACAGATTCAGGTTTCTGTTGTTTACTGGGACAACTCGGCTCCCATACTATATGAGATGAAAAATAAAATTGACAGACTGCTCAGAGTTTGGATTTTTGGTTCTCAAATGCTTCTATCTAACGTACAAATATTTTGTGATTGTTTTTGTTATTTTTACCTCTCCTACTCTCTGTCTCAGCCCCTCATCCTGCCTCTCTCTCTCTCTCTCTCTCTCTCTCTCTCTCTCTCTCTCTCTCTC
>JADRCD010201421.1:21033-41249 GCA_019843815.1 Montemys delectorum
TCTCTCTCTCTCTCTCTCTCTCTCTCTCTCTCTCTCTCTCTCTCTCTGTGTGTGTGTGTGTGTGTGTGTGTGTTGGTATATGCTTGTAAATATAGGTGTTCATAGAGGCCAGAATCATTAGATTCTCTTTTAGTTGGAGATACAAAAAGATAGAGCAGAGACGAAGGGAATGGCTAACCAATATCGCAGGTCTAACTTGAGATCCATCCCATCCCATGAGCAAGAATCAATCCCTGGCACTATTAATGATATTCTGTTATGGTTGCAGACAGGAGTCTGGCATAACTGTCCTCTGAGAAGCTCTACCTAGCAGCTGACTTAGACAGATATAGACCTCCCACAGTCAAACATTACACAGAGCTTTGTAAGAGTTGGAGGAAGGACTGAGGAACCTGAAGAGAATAGGAACTCTGCAAGAAGACCAACAGAGTCAACTCGCCTGGACCCTTGGCGACTCCCAAAGACCTAACCACCAACTAAAGAGTATACAAGAGTTGGGTCTTAGCCCCCAACCCCTTCCACACATTGAATCTTGATCGTCATGGGGCTTCCTCAACAACCGGAAAAGGGACTTACTCTGACTCTGTTGCCTGCATTTGGCTCCTGTTCTCCTAACTGGGTTGTCTTGTCTGATATCAGTGGGAGAGGATGTACCTAGTCCTACAGTGACTTGAGGTGCTAGGGTAGGTTGGTACCCAAGTGGGACTGCCTTTTTCTCAGAGATGAAGGGATGGGAGAGAGGCCCTATAAAGGGGGAACTGGGAAGAGTTGGGGGCTGTGATCAGGATATAAAGTGAAAAAAATAAATTAATGAATGGAAAAATAAGTTAGTGAATGATAAGTCTGTTTATCAACTGATGGACAGAATTGAATAGTTAAAATAAAATTGCTGCAAGGAAAAATTAAAGGTGGTTGTGTGGCACCTGATGTGGGTACTGGAAATGAACCATCAGTCCTCTGCAAGAGCAATACAAGCTCTTACATTGAGCTATCTCAGCAGCCTCTCAGTTACCTTTAAAATAAAATACAATTTTAATAAAAAACTTTTCTTAGTAGTTTTTAAGAAATACGGCTGGGCATCCATCTGTTCCTAATATGTAGATAACAATCAACATGCTATGTTAATTGAAATTTTATGAGGTCCCATGCTCACAGCGAACCATTGGAGTGAGCTCAGAGATCCCGATGGAGGAGTTGGAGAAGGAACTGAAGAAGCTGAGGGGGTTTGCAGCCACATGGAGGGAACAACAGTGTCAACAGGCCAGACATACGGGTGCTCCCTGGGACTGGACCACCAACCGAAGAATACACGTGAAGGGATCCATGGCACTGGGAGCACTTGTGGCAGAGGATGGCCTTGTTGGACCTCAGCTGGAGGAGAGGCTCTTGGTGCTGAGGATGTTGATTCCCCAGTGTAGGTGAATACCAGGGTAGGAAGACAGGAGTGGGTATGTGGGTGGGGGAGCATCCTCATAGAGGCAGGGGAGGGGGGGTAGGATAGGGGGTTCCCGAAGTGAAGACCTGGAAAGGGGAAAACATTTCAAATGTAAATAAAGAAAATATCCTATATATATTTTTTTAAAAGCAAAACAAAACAAAATAACATGCTATGTTAAGATTTAAGACCATTTCTCAAGTATAATGCATGCCTATTATTCACTGGCCCAAAAATCAACATAACTGTATAGGTACTAGTACCCAGTGGAGTCCTAACACTGTTAAATAGATAAGGTATTGAAACGTCCCCTATATTCTTACTGTTATGGCCAAAGATACAATAGTATCTTTCAACCCTCATCAGAGAAACTCCTTTTTCAACAGATGGTGATATAGAGACCCACAATGGAGAAATCTTGAAAATCCCGACATCCAGCTGAAGAGCCCCAGGAAAATAAGGACTGTTAAGAGAGAGAATGAATCACTCTTCCACAGAGATGAGCCCTCCGACAGGTTATTTAAATCCCAATTGGTCAGTTCTATACAATATACAAATGAGTAAGACTAAATGAACTCAGGAGGCTGTATTTATTTATATATACATACTTGTGGTGTGTGTGTGTGTAAAAATAATTAAAGAAGATGAAGTCATACAGTTGAAAAGAAATAGGTAGTAGACACTGAAGGAATTGCAGAGGAGAGAATATGGGGATAGAAATGATGTAAATACGGTACGTATGTGTAAAAATCTAAAAAACAATACCCAAAGTAAATGTTTAAAGACAGTACATTAAGTTGGGAGAGTAAAACTGTGAAGGAAAGGGAGAGGAAGTGGATGAAAGGGAGCAGGACATGGATTTGATCCAAACACATTGTATCCAGACATACAGCTCTCAAACACTAAAAAGCTTGTTCACAACAGGGATTGTTTTCTTTTTTTCTTTTTATTACATACTTTATTTTTTAAACTGGTATACAAAGTGGAAGGTTTGCCTTAGCGTTTCCATATATATTTTGCTGGTGTGTTGATTATCTTCCTGCCCTGCCCCCCTCATCTCCCTTCACTCTGCTCCACATCCCCAGTGTTCCCCTTTCATCTCAGATGTTACATGTGTTCTCCATGTTGGGATGGTGTGAACATCGCTATATTCCTGTGCCTACTCCAGCATTTTCTCTGTCCAATCACATTAGGGCAGTGACAGGCCTGTGATTGGACAGGAATAGAGAGGTGGAGCTAGAAGTTGAGGAGGAAAAAGAGCAGGAAGGGGCACAGGGTCTTCATCATGGAGGCAGAGAAAGATAATGAATCAGACCTCGCATGGTTATAACAACCAGGCTAAGGCTTTTACAAAGTTAGATTAATTGGGTCAAAACATTGTCTTTATTATTTGGCACTGAAATTATTATTTGGAATCTTGTAATTGTGATGTTATTATTATATAAATCTGATTAGATAATGAAGTCTTAAGAGTTATGCTTTACCAGGTACTAGGCGCTAGATGAATGATTGTGGGGGTGTGTAAGGCATTGCATGTGAGCGAGATGTTGTTGCTAGCTGGGAGAAAATAGCAAGAACCCGCTGGGACATAGTGTTGTGGCCGGACAGTACTGGCCCTAGAAAGTGGACCAGCAGGAAAGAGAGTTTGTGGGGTGGATTCATTTTTTAAATACTCTTGCAACATGCTCCAGCTACTGTTCTTTTTAGTGTGGACATACTTTGTGCTTGTATTTTTACATATTGTTCCCCTTAATTTTCGTTTTCCTACCTCCTCCCTTTTTAGTTATCCAAGATTATTAAATATTAATCATAAATGAAAGAAAGTTCTTTCTCTTCCTTGTTTACATTTTTGAAAGAACTCATACCTGGTTGAAGTCCAGAGAAAAAGAGACTGGGAATTTTCAGCCACATATGTATTACATCCCCTCCCTACAGCTCAGGGACAACCATGGAAGAGGTAATAGCTGACTGTATAAGTCAGAGGCCATCAAGGAGCAAAGCAAAACCACTTCCTTTGGATCTTACAGGACCATTGAACTCATACATATACATCAGCTGTGATTAGCTGCATCAAATCAAACCAGTTTACATTCTATCCTGATGAAGGAAGGGGGTCAGAAACTTTATTTTGGATAGAAGAGTTATACACAGTTGGTGACTTCTGAGGGAGGGGGAACCAGCTCTCTTTAAGAGTATATCACTCAATGGTTGACCATGCTCCAGTGGCTGGTACCACACCTATAAGTATATGAACATCAGAAATCAGAGTCAATGGATTATTAAATAATAACAAGGAAAAAAGAAGATAGGACATTGGGGGGGGGGCTAAGGAGATGGGGGCTGATCAGGAAGGTATTAAGGGGAAGGGTTGGAGATAAATGTAATCAAAACACAAATAATTAATAAAAATATTCAATTAACAGGTATCTTCACTACAGTTGAACGGTTCTGAGGAAGGTAAGACTGAATAAGTAATGGTAGTATTTCCCATGAATTTCTTGACAGATCACAAAAAAAAGCTTGTCTCGAGAGGCCCCTGCAATTCTGTTCCTTGGATCCTTCTCTCTCTTTCCCTCCCCTTCCTTCTCTTATACCTTTATTTCATTCTTTTCTTTCTCTATTTTGTTCTTTCTGGCCTCTTCCTTTCCATTTTTCCTCTCTGTCTTTAGTTCAGGAAACTCAGAAAGGCTTGATAGTGATGGATTGTTTTTTTGTTTCATTTCTACAATGTTTATTATGGTCAAAAGCTTGGAACTATAGTGATCTGGAGATTTCTTCACTGCATTATGTGGTACCTGTGTGAGTGTGATCCAAGCCTTGTTTCTAGGAGGGATTGAATTGCTAACTCGGTACCTTAAACTGTCTCTTCTTTGTCATTATGCTCAGAGTATGGAAACCTCAAGTTGGTAAGTTCTTGCATATTGGTCAGGACTGAATGAGTAGATATTCTGGCATTTACAAGTTAAGGTTCATGAACTTTTATGGATCTACTGAAATGGCCATATCATCTTCTGGCTAACAAATGTATTGGTTGATGCAGGTAAATCTCTCCCAGGTTTGCTATGATAGGAAAGTGAAAATAAAAATCACAGTTGTGCTTTCTCATGCTTCCTTAATTTTCTAGATACTTTGCCACCAGGAAGACAGGTCAGTGGATAAAATAGCTATTGCTGCCATGCCTGATGAACTGAGATTATCAGTTGGACACATGGTAGGAAGGAAGACTGATTCCCACAACTTCTCCTCTGCACACATGTACCAGGGCACAGGTACACACACAGACACAGACACACACAGACATACACACACATGCACATGTACCTTTATAAATAATATATATATATATATAAATATGTGTATGTGCTTATGTGTGTGTGTGTGTGTGTGTGTGTGTGTGTGCATTTGAGTGTTTGTGTTTGTATCTGTATGTCTATGTGTCTGTATGTGTTTCAGTATGTACCCTTGACTGTCCTGGATCTCCCTAGGTAGACCATGCTGGCCTCAAACTCAAAGAGATATCTATTTGTTTCTTTAAGTCTTTGAATGCTGGGATTAAAGACTACCTTCTCTCAGCCAAGGAATAAGGAGATATATATTTCTAAAGATTTCAAAAGTAAAAAGTACTTGCAACTTCCCCTTTATGCCTATGTGTTTTAACTATTAATCAAAAGGAACCAGTAAGTCACGCACTACTGAATTACATTTCATAGCTGAAAGAGTATAGGAATATGTCACATGGCCTGGATCAGAGGAACAACTACTAGGGAACTTACTCCTTGCAAATGGACTGACAAAAACGGCTGGCACACATCCGAGGTTAGTCACATCTGTTGTATCAATAAATAGAGACATAAGAGTGAGGCTCCCAACATCATTTAGACACCGTTGATTTCTCAGTTCAGTGGTTTTGATGCTGATAGAGACAGACTTCCCGTGACAGTGCAGTGAGCTGCATGTTGTCTTGTGATCAGCGTCTAGCGCTGACCAGTCAGTACAGACTAGTATTGTTCCTGAAACTAGCATGAGCCAGGTTCTTTAATTTGTTCTGAAATAGTATCCCTCAACTCTTTGACGATGTGACGTTATCTTGCTAATGAACCTCACTGTTTATAGCTATTATTGTCTGCCTAATGGAGAATTAGGAATGCATTCTGCAACAGGACCAGTGTGCTTTCTGTTGCATTTCAAACTCTACGAGGTACTAAGGTGACAAGTCTGTCACTTCAAATGTATTAGTATTGAAATTGTAGCACTTCACAATTGAAGTGTATTACACACTCGAGATACAGTAAACGGCTGTATTTGAATCGAATCACACAATCATAGATATTAGAGCCAGAAAACTCCTATTAGGTTATCATGTCCATCCACTGCCATTTGGCTTTCTTGTATTTACAACATATTGTTGCATCTACAGTTAAATGCCTCAAGCAATAGACTTCTACCACTATGCCAAGAATATTTTCTTTTCTTTCCTTTTTCTTTTTGTCTAAAGGACTTGCTCATCGTAACAATTTTTTTTCCTGATATTCAGCTGAAATTTATTTTTTGCTCAATTTCACTCCAGTGCTGTCATATCCTAATCCCCATCCCGTAATCTTTTTCCTCTTTTATCTTTCTTCACAGTGTCACTACTTTGAAAATGGGACCATTTAAAGATCATTCTTTAAACTTTGAAATTATGATTTCCTTCTCGCCCAAATTATGTGATACCTTTTTAGGCTGGCTTCTCCAGGAAATAGACACTGAGATCCATAGGAGTACAAATAATTTTTTTCCCTAAGACCTGTTGAAAAATAGGAATGAAAAAGGGATAGGGAAGAGAAGAAAGTCATCGAAGAATGTAGATGAAACCAATTCCTTTTGTGAAAATGAACCTTAGTTTTGCTGTGACCTCTGATAATTCATGCAAATGTACCTCAGAGAGGCAACAGATGCAAAGTACATAATACTTAAGCTGTTCTTAGTCAGTTACAGGTTGTGTCTAAAAAGTGTCAATTCACTGGCACTTCTAGTTGCCTTCAGTGGGTCTAACTAGCTTATAGATGTCCACAGAAGTGGGTTCAGAAAACAGACCGTCAAGTGTTTTATGCACTACCAATGGTAAACTTGAGAGGTCTAGTTAGGTCACAAAATCTTCAAGAAGTTACATCTGATCAGCTGATAATCTGTTTATATAATATAAAGTTTATACTGTATTGCTAAGTAAGTAATTATTTTCTTATGATCATAGGCTTTTTGTTACATAATACTAGAAGTAATTCAGAGGCTTTCCTTGTTCCTATAGAAAAACCACATTTAATCAAAAGGCTGCATGATATTATTCTCAGCTATGTGTGCTTCCAAGTTTAGGGAAATTCACCTAGCCTTGTTTTTTACTAAAAAGATAGAAAGTCAAGATTAAAATAATACATTTCACTGGGCTGTGGTGGCACATGCCTTTAATCCCAGCACTTGGGAGGCATAGGCAGGCAGATTTCTGAGTTCAAGGCCAGCCTGGTCTACAGAGTGAGTTCCAGGACAGTCAGTGCTATGCAGAGAAACCCTGTCTCTAGAAGCCAAAATAAATAAATAAATAGATAAATAAATAAATGGATAAATAAATAAATAATGCATTTCAGTAATATTTCATGTTTGTAGAAAAACTTACAAATAGGAATACAAAAGTATGTGTATGTTCTAAGTACATACACTGATTTTGAGAACTGTCTTTCTGAATATACATCTCACTCTGACATTAATCATTACATCCAGTTTACACTGTTGGTAACTGCTAAGTGTTTCAAAATTATTAACAAAACTCTATATTTCGTATTTTCTGTATACTTACCCCAAAGGTTTTTTTGTATATAAATTGTGGCTTCCAACATTGTGTTTTTATGGGATTCTTAAGTGTTCAAATTATTGTGATTCCTGTGCCTTTTCCTGGGCTCCTTTCCTCCTGAAATCCCTTATATTTCATATGAGGAATGAAGCAGGATTGTGATATTTTAGTAACTAGTAATCCACCTTAAGTAACTAGTAGTAATCAAATTTATTTAGATTTAGCAATATATACTTCTCAAAATGTAAATGTGTGACCAACACAGCTCTTTTTCCTTAAACCCACTGCTCAAATGTGAGTTCGATTTTCACATTTCATTTGACGCTGCAGTTCAACCAAATATTACTTATCTATCCATCTTTCCCAAAAATTTCATACATTTAGATGAAATAGTGTCAGAATGTTCCACAGACTGTATATAAGTATATAAAGGTAAATATTTAGTAATAAATAAATAAATATATAAATTCAAACCACTTCTCGTATTTTAGGAATTATTTTGACTCCGTAACAAGACTGTTTGATAAAGCATTACAGAATCATATCATTTTCCCTTTTATTAGAATATATTATTTTGTCATACAATATATGTTCATCAGAGTTTTTCCTCCCTCTGCTCCTCTCAGTACTTTCCTACGTTCCTTCTAATCTGGATGAACTCCCTTTGGAAAAGAACAGGTTTCTAAGAGACAGCAACCAATTATGACAAAATAAGATATACTACGATAAGACAGACAAACACTGTCATATTGATGTTGGAGTATGCTTACACACACACACACACACACACACACACACACACACACACACACATCCGAAAGACTACCCCCAAATATAGACTACTAATGTGTTGCTTCTTTAGGAGTTGAGGTTGGGACCTTATTGTTGAAGACATTATACCATCAGGACACAAGGCTCAAATCATTTGAGCTGCATTTGAAATAAAAGTCTCTTTCCTATATAAACCTAGCCAGCTTCCTGGAGCTACTGGGTCATAGGTGTTAGAAAAGAACCTAAGAGTATTATTTGTCTAGACCTACATAATTTCTTACTAACTCTAAATCTTACCCTGATATCCACAGAAAGTGTAGCTTCTACCTATCCTCAGAGAAGCCTCTCTCTATAGTAAATGGGGACCATCACAGAAAAACCACAACTAGACACAATGCAGAGATCAGTATGTCATGGGAAGCACAGGCTCAGTGGATACATCTACACCATAGCCCCTGCATCTATGGCTCAGGGAACATCAAGGAAGAAGGAGTAGGAAGATAGTAAGAGCCAGAATAGCAGGAAGTCTGATTTATAACAGGCTCTCATAGATGTGGATGGATAAGCATTACTGGAACAATTGGCTTATCAATGAACATATTAACATGAAAGAAGAAAGGTTCCTAGGGTCTCACTCCTAGCTGAAGAGCTGCAGGCAATAGTGACTACATGGAGAAGGAAAATTAGCCTGTCCAATGGTGAGTTCTCTTATTGGGTGTACAATATAGAGTGGTCAGCCCTAAAATCTTATAGAAGCAAATGAAAAAAGTGCACTCAGGAGTTTATATTTGTGCATATACATGCTTATATATGTAACATATGTGTAGCAATACTAAGCAAAGAAAGAAAAGCTATCAACTGGAGAGTAGGAGGGGATATCAAAGGGCTTAGGGGGGGAGGGAAGGAAGGAGAAGCTGGAGGGACTCTAAACTCTGGTTCCTTAAATCTCTTTACTGTCTCCGTACTCATACAGAACATGATAAAACGGGGGTGCTGGTAGAATCTGCTATAGGGAAGCTATGGAATACTTAAACCAAAATGCATTATGTGGCTGGTTAGGGAGTTTAGGTAATTAGGCTTTTGTTTCTTTGTTCGCTCGCTTGCTTGATTTGCTATACCAAGTGGATTCCAGGAATCATTAAACAAAGGAGTAACCAAATTTTATATAAAAGACCACATGCTTTGTGAGCCTACAAGAAAAGTCAAGATTATTGTGTAAATACTTATATATCAGAAGTATATTATATATATATAAAATCAGTACTTATATATATTCAGGAGAAGAAATACTCCTGAATGTGCTTTATTCTGAGATTAAATACTAGTTACTTAGTATATTTTATTGCACAGGCCTACTAGAATTTTCGTAGTTTTCTAGTGGGAGAATGCATAATATAATTTCACTTCTTTAAGGTTAATACCATCAAAATGAGTTGCAGATAGTGCTGTGACTTGCGTTTATAAATCTGGCTAAACTGCTCTCAGTTTTCTGTTGTTTCATTCTGATTATTGTTCTTTCATCTATACATCTACACCATGTCTGTTTGTGTGGATCTCTGTGTTCAGTTTTTTTCTTTGTTTGTTAGTTATCATTAAATTACTTATTTTATTTTTGTTTGCTTATTTACTTATTTATTTGGAATTTTTGAGATACGGTCTTTCTTCAGAGCCCTGGCTGTCCTGAAACTTATTAGAATTATTAGAATAGGCTGGCCTTGAACTTACAGAGATCTGCCTGCTCTGCTTCCGCAGTGCTGGGAATAAAGGTGTGTGCTACCATTCCTGTCCTTAATTAGTTTTAGAATCATAGTCTAACACACATTGAATGCCATTTTCTTTGAATGCATTTTTCCCAGATGCTTTGTAAAACCTATTATTGTGCACTGAAACCTATTTTCATTATTCTAGCTACAGGAAGACGTGTAGTAACATTAGATTTTAAACACACATTCATTGCAATTCAGAATAATAATTCATAATGTTTTTCTCAAGAGAATATAGATACAGACATGTATGCAAATTCCTATGTGCCATTAAAATGCATGCTTTTGTAATAATTCACCACCAGTGGTTAAAGGCTACTTTAAATAAATTTGCTGAAATATTTTGAATTCCTGAGTTCATGGATTTGTAATATGTCTTCTATAAATGTTTAATTCTTCTCTTGCAAATGAAAGAGATGTTTTGTATGATTCAAAGCACAATCTTGAAAGGATTTTATTTCAGCTATTCATACTACTATTTATACATTGGTCAGTTGCTTGGAATATCACTAAGAGAAAGGGGGGGAAATAACAAGTACCCCCTTGAATAATCAACTTGCATGGAAATATTTCTGAAAGCTGCAAACTAAAATGGCTTAAAAATAAGCTACACTGTAGATTCTGCATGTTGTCTGCATATTTTATATGTATATATAGATGCCTGTGTGTACAATAGAAGAAGAGGTCATTAATTTGAGCAGTAGTAGAGGGGGACACAGCCAGGGTTTTTGGGGCCACAGGAGAATTGTGAAGGATGTAAATATAGTTCTCATCTACAAAATTTTCAAGACGTTTACATTTAAGTCAGAGGAATATTAAGTTTTAGATATAGAATACGCAATGATGTTTTCTTGGGCCTAAGAAGCAGAGTAAGTGAGGAGTCCAGCCAATTTGGTGGAATGAACCTATAATCCTACTTTGAGAAAGGAAGATAAGCAACAACAAAGGCAGATTTATTATTTCATAGAAGCATAATTTTGATATAAGAATTACAGATTTTAAAAGTCAGTGTTATGTCTTGGTCTTATGCAGCACTTTCTTCCGGTCTCCCACATCTGCCATTCTACATACTCTGTCATTGATCTCAAGCCTGACCCTGTGCCTGGAGAGTAACTGTCATACTTACCAGGTGTCAGTATTTTTAAACTCTATTTTAATTTTTGGACTTTTTTAATTAGAGAGAAAAACCTTCTTATAAGTTTCTTAGGGATAAAAAAATTAAGAATACATATATTGATGATATATTTGATGTAGACTGAATATACAACAGATGTACATTAGCATGTTTTAATTTTTTCCTATTCCTACTGGTTTATGTAAGACAGCCACCATGTGCCCCAGGTGTCTGAAGCTGGAAGAGGCATAGGGAAGAGAAAACTAAGGCCACATAAAGAGACTTAACTACCTTGGGCAACATTTTCTCTGTCCTGGTCTTTCAACTACACTCTAAACCTAAAACATTCTTTATTTTAATTTACATTGGCTATTGTCCAATAAAGCACTTTAGAATCCCAAAGATTATTCTAGTCTTGAGTGAAACTAAGGATTAATTTTTAATAAATTTTGTCTAGAAAGTTTCTCTTTCCATTTTGAAAATTGTGCTGCATTTTAATTTAACTTGTAAATGTGGCCTTCTCATTAGTTTTAACACATAGATAGTCCTTTCTTTCTGCTTGCTCCAACATACAGTTTATTACAGTAGTCTTCTATCTGAGTTTTTGGGTCTTTCATATCATTACTATACCCAATCAATTCTGAATACCTATGTTTAATTAACCTTATATGATAGTATTAGTATTATCTTTATGTTGCTCCCATGTGATGAATCCCAAATTTGTTTCCTCCTCTATATCAGAAAATAGAATTCAAATATAACAGCTTATACAGAAACCCAAGTTTTTTTCAGACTTCATCATGTAATCTATGAACTAACAATCCATTCCTTTGTCATGAGGACTGTCTTCAAAGCACCTCTTGATTTTGTTCATTTACACTACTACGATAAATCTCACTAGAGCTGTGCTTGTTTTGGAAATCATGTTTACTCTTGCTGGTTATTACTTACATCTAATCTTCTATATAGCTAGATCTAGCCAAGAAGAAAGCCTAACCATATGACAGCTTTTCCTCTTTATCGATTTTGATTCTCTTCCTGTGTCGCTTTAAATGCCTTTCAATTAATATAATTCTTACTATAAACAGCCCTATGGCTTAGCCTACATTGTACTAACTGAAGGTCTGTGTCTTTTTTTCTCCCCAAATTCATATCTACTTTTTCTTTTCTATCCACAATGACTTTTTCTGGGTTCTTAGTTCTTATAAAAAGAAAAAATCACCACAGCTTCTGTCATTTAGATGAAAATTGGTTGTTCTATATGGTTTCATAGGTGAATTCTTTAATGTTTTCTTTAACCATTCTCTAAAAGTCAAATTCCTACCTTTTGCTCTCATGCCATTATGCATTTCTTCTTTTATTTTTCAGTTATAACCTAATACTTAATTATTGATTATATTATACTTTACTATATTATAAATTATTTTATATAAACTTATTTTATATTTCACTATATTATAAATTGCACAACAAACATTATGTATTTTTCGTGGTTGATGCTAACTTCCTAATTTGAAGGTAGAGAAATGGGCCACTGTTTAAGGTAGAATAAATTTCAATACTGTTTGTCAGCCTTTTAAGGTTGTTCACAAGCCACTGCTCCCATTTGAAAGGGAGGTCATAGAAGATGTGTGTGTGTGTGTGTGTGTGTGTGTGTGTGTGTGTGTGTTCCCTTTGGGTGTCAAATACAGCTTTAGTAGGTTGAAGTCAATATTTGAACATCATGCTCTCAGAATATAAAAATGGACAAAACTATTTCTGACAATACCTTTTATGCTTTAAGAGTTTAGAGATAATTTTGAGGAATACAAAAAAAGATAAAGGACAGAGGACTGTATCAGTTTGCAATATATGATAACTAGAACATACTATGCACACAAAGTGTCCCAGATGGTATTTGTTCTTACCTACATTAATAGAAACTGAAAAACAAAGTGTATGGTAACATCGTATTTTAATATTTTTCATCAATTAAAGTGTTTAAGAATTCCAGTTATCACACATACTTCAATTAAATGTATTGAGATTTCTTTCTTTCCTTCTTTCTTTCTTTCTTTCTTTCTTTCTTTCTTTCTTTCTTTCTTTCTTTCTTTCTTTCTTTCTTTTTAGTAATAACTTGACTGTGTCATCCAATGTTCTTGATGGTCAGGGATTGAAATTTTTCTTAGTCTAAGAGATAGAAATACTGAAAAAAATCCCTAGACTTGTTAAATCCCTAGACATTGTTAAAGAACCAGCATTTTGTGTACATGTACTTTGCAGGTGTTTACAAGGCATTTAGTTACTGGACCATACAGAGCTAGAGTGAATTTCATGGAGGTAAGTATCAACAATACAGTAGTGTCTTTCACTATTGGGTGAAAGAGAACTTTAGAGTAAATGCATCACACATATCTTTGTTCACTCAATGGAAGGAAAGGAATGTGGCACACTACTAATTCATTCATATTTGGATCATTATAGTTTGGGAATAATCAGAACTGATGATCTCTTGTCAGTGCTAATGAACACTCCCATCAATACACTCATGTTGAAGTCTTTTTTTTTAATTAGGTATTTTCTTTATTTACATGTACATTTTCCCTTTACCAGGTTCCCCTCCAAAACAAACAAACAAACAAACAAACAAACAAAAACAAGAACAAACCCCTTTTGCCTCCCCCCTCCCAATGCCTGTCACCCCACCCTCTCCCACTTATTGGCCCTGGCATTCCCCAACACTGGGGCACAAAACCTTCACAAGGCCGAGGTCCTTTACTCCTATTGATGATCGAATTTGCAATCCTCTACTATATACCTGCTGCCAGTACATTCAATCCCACCCTGTATAGACCTTGATTGGTGGTTGGGTCCCTGGGAGCTCTGAGGGTACTAGTTAGTAATTGTTGTTCGTCCTAAGGAGCTGCAAACCCTTCAGCTCCATAGAACCTTTCTCTAACTCCTTCATTGGGGACCGTGTACACAGTTCAATGAATGGCTGTGAGCCTCTACATCTGTATTAGACAAAGACTCAGGTGACAGCAGATGCTGGAGAGGCTGCGGAGAAATAGGAACACTCCTTCATTGCTGGTGGGATTGCAAACTGGTACAACCACTCTGGAAGTCAGTGTGACGGTTCCCCCGGAAATTGGACATAGTTTTACCAGAGGACCCAGCCATACCACTCCTGGGCATATACCCACAAGATGCTCCATCATGTAATAAGGACACATGCTCCACCATGTTCATAGCAGCCTTATTTATAATAGCCAGAAACTGGAAACAACCCAGATGTCCCTCAACAGAGGAATGGATACAGAAACTGTGGTACATCTACACAATGGAGTACTACTCAGCTATTAAAAACAATGAATTTATGAAATTCTTAGGGAAATGGATGGATCTGGAGAGTATCATCCTGAGTGAGGTAACCCAATCACAAAAGATCACACATGGTATGCATTCTTTGATAAGTGGTTATTAGCCCAGAAGTTTGGAATACAGGAAGAACGACCCACAAACCACAAGAAACTTAAGAAGAAGGAAGACTAAAAGGTGGACATTTCATTCCTTCTTAAAAAGGGGAATCAAACACCCACAGAAGGAGTGGCAGAGATTAACTATGGAGCAGAGACTGAAGGAAGGACAAGCATATAGCTATCTCCTAAGAGGCTCATGTTTAAGTCTTGATCTTTGATTTTATTCTCTACTTTCTGATCAAATTGAAGTGTTTGTTATCAAATTAGAAAGAATGGAAGACATACAGCACCCCAAAGTTGGATAGTTTTTTTTTTTTCAGAATAGTCTTTCTATTTAAAGCAAATGTATGAATCCATGGTAAATTTTACAAATGGGTTTTTTGTAAACATCAGACATGTTCAGTTAGACAATGAACAAATTAGAAGTGTGTTTGAATATAGTTTATAACTTTAATATTTGGCAAATGACAATTTATTGAATTCTCTTTTCTGATTTAAAAATATTTTATTATATTTTTGAAATTATAATTACATTTCTCCCTTCTCTTCACTCCCTCCAAAACCTCCCATACTCTCCTCCTCTCCTTCAAATATATGGCCCTTTTTACAATAATTATTTTTGCACACACACACACACACACACACACACACACACACTTCCTCTTTTACACTGTTCCCAAAACTTAAATGTGTTTTGTAGATTCATTTATTAGCAATGAGCTTCATAAGTCTGTTATATACATACATATTTCTAAATATATGGAGTTACTGGACTTTATAATGTTACTTGTATGTTTTCAGGGGCAGTAGACAACCAATTGGTGTGTTCTTCCCTGGCAAGGATGACCTCTTCCACTCTGATCTGTCTTCACTTGCTTATAGTTGTTTGTGTAGGATAAAGGCCTTATGAGTTTTACACACTCAGTTTGGCACATTCATTGTTATCACCCTTGTTCAGTCTCCACTCAGGCAGTCATGTTGATGAGACTTTACAGGTGTAGCTTCTGATAGTAGTAGAAGACACAATCTCACATAAACTTTCTAATCCTCTGACACAATCTTTCTCCTCCATCTTCTGCAATATCCCCTGAACTTTAGGTGTAGATCTGACACATGCCTGATATAGCTGTTCCCTGAGAGATTCTACCAGCATCTGACCAATATAAATGCAGATACTCACAGCAAACGATTGAACTGTTCCCAGGGACACCAATGGAAGAGCTAGGGGAAGGACTAAAGAACTGAAGGGATTGCAACCCCACAGGAAGAACAATATCAACTAACCAGACAACTTAAAGGTCCCAGGGACTAAACCACCAACCAAAAAGTATACATGGAGAGATCCATAGTTCCAGATACATATGTAGCAGAGGATGGCCTTATCTGACATCAATGGGAGAGGAGGTCCTTGGTCCTGTAGGGGCTTGATGCCCCAGCATAGGAAGATACTAGAGTGGTGAGACAGGAGTGGGTGAGTGGGTAGAGGAGCATCCTCATAGAGTCAAAGGGGAAGGGAAGAGGGGAATGGGATGGGAGTGTTGTGGCGGGGTAACCAGGAAGGGTATATCATTTGAAATGTAAACAAATTAATTAATGAAAAATGAAAGAAAGATGTGTTTTGCAGATTCATCTATTAGTAATGGGCTTTCCAACTCTGCATTTTGATTGGCTATGATTTTCTGTAGTACTATTTTCTATTGCAAAGAGAAGTTTACTTTTTCAGATGTGAAAGCCACAATTATCTGTGGGTATAAGGACAAATGTGTATAGATTGTTGTTAGGGATTACACTAGCTTAGTGAATTAATGGTTTTAGATTCTTCTTCAATAACCATGATTTCAATATCACTGAGCAATTGGCTAGTGTCTTAGTAAGTTGTAACTATTGTAGTGATGAAACACAATGATTAAAGCAAGCTGGAGAGAAAGGTTGGCTTCAACTCCAAATCACAGTACTTCATCAAAGGAAGTCAGGACAGGAACTCAAACAGGGCAGGGACCTAGGGGTAGGAGCTGATGCAGAAACCATGGATGGATGCTGCTTACTGGATTCCTTATCATATCTGCTAAACCTGTGCTCTTATAGGAGCCAGGACCACCATCCCAGGGATGTTACCAGTCGCATTTGGGGTGGCTCCTTCACTTCAACCATTAATTAAGAAAATATCCTACAACTGAATCTTATGAAGGTATTTTCTCAATTTATGACTCTGTTCTGTCAAGTAGACATAACACTAATCAGTACAGTTAGGTTTTCAGTTCCAGGTATGTTTTCTTTCTTGTCAAGTTGATATGTCCAATTAAAGAATTGTTGGTTACCTCCAAAATAGGTATGCTATTCCTACATACTTAGGGTAATCGTACCATGCCATTCATTAATGTGGTTTACAGGTGTTAAATCTGGGTAAGACTGTTAGTTTCCTTCCTCATTTAGAAACTTACTTGGTGACTCCTGGTATGATGGAACCTAATCTTCAGGAAGGGGGCATTCACATCTTAACCTGCTCAGGGCTTTCTGGGCCCTGTTTCTGCAGTGCATGAAGTCTTCTTAGCCTTAACATAAGAAACTCAAAATGCCTGTTCATCTGCGTCTTAGTAATATGACAATGTGGCATTATCCAAAGGCAGTTCAAGTGGAGAACTTAAGGGATGATGCACAAAACTGTTTGCTGATTGGTAGGTAGGAGAGTGATAAAACACCCTGAACATCCAAAGCCACGTTTATAGTCAGTTAAAATCTCCCATGGCAGATTTCAGCTACTCTGTTCTGCTAGACAGAGTGGACATTGTTTCCCATGGATCTTTGGTAGACACTAATAAAGAGACTCAAATTGGGTTCCAATAATCAAATGATTAGGAGACTAGAGATTGCTGCTGTCTGATACAAATTTTAGTATTCTTTCTTCTTAATGGAATGAAGGTTCCCAGGAGAGAACATACATAGTATACCAGAGAGTAGGCTAATTTTGCCACATTAAACCTATCAAAAATAAGTGGTGTACCTGTTCCATTAGCTTTAAATTTTTGATGTAATCTTGAGTTCGTTTTTATTTAAATTTGAGTATGAATGCCGTGGTATTTTGAAAGTTAAAGTAAACATACTATTCTCAAACAGAAACACTATAAGAAAGAATCTGTCAAGAATCTATACAAATCTAAAGTGAACCTGGAAGTTTATGGTGTTTTTTTGTTTTGAAAAGTGAAAACACTAGAAAAATTGGCTATAAGAGATGCTAAAATACAGTTAAAATGAGACACATAAGATATTCTCTACTCGAGAATCATGCTTTTAGCATCAATCATATAATAACTTGCATAGAAAAACTGGAGAGAACTTTGTACTTTCTAAGGAATTGCAGCATATTTTTTTGTACATAATTCATGTTGGGAAGGTCATACATAAGCAAGGCATCTGCTTCGCTCCCAGTCTTTCCTGCCCACCTCCAACTCCTCCCATGTCCTGTCTCCCAAATTAATGACCTCATATTTTTTAGCTACTATTATTTTTGAAAATTATTTTAAAACATAATGTATGTGTATGTATGTATATCTATGTCTGTATCTTACTATCATCTATCAATCTCTATTTCTCTCTATCCATCTATCTATCCATCCATCTGTCTATGTCTCCACCGATCTATCCACATGTCTATGCAACCTACTTGGTTTATTTTTGTTTATGTCTATGTGTGTGTGAGTGTAAGTATATGCCATGTGTATACAGGTGCTCATGTAAGTCAAGTTAAGGCAGTTGGTCCCTTGGAGCTGGAGTTTGAGGTGGTTATGTGTTCCTCAATATGGGAGCTGGCAACGGGATTCCAGTTCTCTCCAAGAGAAGCAAGCCTTAAGCTTGTTCCAGGCTAGCCCCAGCCCCAGCCCCACCTTACCTCTTAAAAATAACTTTCCACTTATCAGAGAGTGCATACCATGTATGTTCTTTTGTGATTGGGTTACCTCACTCAGGATGATATTCTCCAGATCCATCCATTTCCCTAAGAATTTCATAAATTCATTGTTTTTAATAGCTGAATAGTACTCCGTTGTGTAGATGTACCACACTTTCTGTATCCATTCCTCTGTTGAGGGACATCTGGGTTGTTTCCAGTTTCTGGCTATTATAAATAAGGCTGCTATGAACATGGTGGAGCATGTGTCCTTATTACATGTTGGAGCATCTTTTGGGTATATGCCCAGGAGTGGTATAGCTGGGTCCTCTGGTAGAACTATGTCCAATTTCCGGAGGAACCGCCACACTGATTTCCAGAGTGGTTGTACCAGTTTGCAATCCCACCAGCAATGAAGTAGTGTTCCTTTTTCTCCACAACCTTTCCAGCATGTGCTATCACCTGAGTCTTTTATCTTAGCCAATCTGACTGGTGTGAGGTGGACTCTCAGAGTTATTTTGATTTGCATTTCCCTGATGACTAAGGATGTTGAACAGAGAGGCTCTGACTATACCTGACTAATACAGATGTAGAGGCTCACAGCCATCCATTGAACTGAGTACATGGTAACCAATGAAGGAGTTAGAGAAAGGACTATGGAGCTGAAGGGTTTGCAGCCCCTTAGGACGAACAACAATATGAACTAACTAGTACCCTCAGAGCTCCCAGAGACTCAACCACCAACCAAGGACTATACATGGTGGGACTGATTGTTCTAGCAGCATGCATATAGTAGAGGATTGCAAATTTGATCATCAATAGGAGGAAAGGACCTCAGCCCTGTGAAGGTTCTGTGCCCCAGTGTAGGGGGAATGCCAGGGCCAATAAGTAGGGGAGGGTGGGGTGGCAGGCATGAGGAAGGGGGAGGCAACAGGGGTTTGTTCTTGTTGTTTTTGTTTGTTTGTTTGTTTGTTTTTTGGAGGGGAAACTGGGAAAGGAGAAATTTACATGTAAATAAAGAAAATACCTAATTAAAAAAATAACTTTCCATGTTAATACAGCTTGAGTCCCTTTTCTAGTTCAGGAGCCATTTTACCCTGTGTGTACTACATATGTGGTTCTGTTTTACAGTTTGAAATTAGCTAAGGAAGGACAGAGCACAGGAAGCAGAAGACAAGTGAGGTAGATAAACCAAGCACATTATGAAGTCCCGTAAGCAAGTATATATCATCTTGGTAAGTGTTATCAAAGGGACCAGAATGGCTCTGCAGAGCTTAAGGTGACAGCCCTTATGTGACCTTTGAGTCTTTGGGCTTCACTTAGTCAGTGACAAAAGTTCACCAGAGAAGTTTAGTCAAGTCTAGTGACATCCTCCATCTATCAGAAATGTGGAAATATAGACTTCATCATGGGATGTCAGTGTTAATTATTATTAGATGGGAAAATTGCACAAGGGCTGGATTCTCTCACTGAGTTTATGAGGGGGGATGAACGTAAGCAGAAGGATACAGTGAAGTGTAAGGGGCACGAAGTCTCATAAGCTGTGCATTTATAGACTACTTCAAGGTGAAGGCTTTCTTACAAGTTCTTATGTGATACTTTTCATAGTCCCCATGAGATTGAAAATGCAGGTGTAGGATATTATTTCTATTTCGTGCTTGAGGCAATTGAGAAATGGTAAGATTAAGGGAATTGCCTCAGACCAAACAGTTTCTTAAGTGACAGCCAGAGACTAGGGAACGAACACAGGACACTTCTTTTATCCCCTTTGAGGAGCTGAGCTCAGTTCCAGCACTCTGCATCAGTGTAAGCCCTCTTAGTCCCTATGTTTCAGCATGGAATTTCTTGAAAATCTTGAACAATGTTTTTTTCTGGTATCAATAGAGACAGACAGACAGACAGACAGACAGACAGACACACACACACACACACACACACACACACACACACACGGGGAGAGAGAGAGAG
>JADRCD010201421.1:41349-56790 GCA_019843815.1 Montemys delectorum
GAGAGAGAGAGAGAGAGAGAGAGAGAGAGAGAGAGAGAGCCAGAAGAATAAGAGAGAACAGAACTTCATGTACCATGAAGTTCCTAGAACCCATCCTGATGTCAGCAAAGACTCTCTTCTGGACAATTAAATCTCACACACCATAGCTCTGGGTAGAGATTTAAAGGCAACTCATGTATCTATATAACTGACTCTGTGACTGGGTAAATCTAGTTCCTTATTAGCTTATTATGATCCATCCTCATAGAGTTTTAGACACGAAGTCCAGAGTTGCAGCTTTCCCAGTCAGAAGGCAGTTCTCTTGTCATGGTCTAGAATGAAGTCAATATTGTGAAGTCATATTGTCATCTGAGTTTTGAAAATCAGCAACCTAGTTGCCATATGTTTTAGTTTACTTTCTTGTCTCATTTCTGCAAAATGAACATCCAGGCAAAAACGATGACAAAGAAAAAGGGTCATATACTTCAAAATTCCAGCTCTGAGAGGTCAAAATGGTGGGATCACCATTCACAATTCACCCACAATTAAAGCAAAGAACAGTGTATTATCTCATACATGTGCTTGGGTGGCTCTCTTCTCCTGTGATTCTAGATTACATTCTCTTGGCAATTAAAACTAGCCTGCATACCACTTAGATTGGATTGTCTGTTAAAGGATATCTGGTATATGTTGCTATATAATTTAAAAAGCGTTTGTTTTACATACTGATGTTGAAGGTAATACTCATTAATGTCCTACCTACTGGTTATAATGCCACCATCATGGTTTTAGAATTTTATTGATTTGAAATATTTTCCACATTTTACATTAGGTTAAAAAGATTCACAAGATTTAACACGGTGAATTTTATTGATGTCTATATTGTTTGCAAAGCATGAATATGGGCTGGGTAGTGCCTTTGTTGATCATGTGCTTGGTATGCTGAAGGCCCTTAGTGCCACACCTAGCACTGTAAAATAAAAATAAGTCATACTAAAATATAAGTATAATATGCTAAAGATTATATATTTATGCAAAAATTAATAATTATAATTAAAATCATAATATAGTATGTAAATATATTAAACAACATTAATGTGAATATAATTAAACAAAATTCTAATATAAATTATATAAATATGATATAATTTATTTTAAAGTAATATAAATTATAATGATATAAATTGTATAAATGTATCAAAATATACTAAAATAATATAAAAATAAATTATGCTAAATGTATGAAATTGTATTAACCAGCAATTCTCTTGATTTAAGTTATTTTTATTTATGCTAAAGAGTATCATCTGTGATGCCTATAGTTATATAAAACTAATTTTAACTTTTAGACACTAAATCACTATTGCTCCCTTTTGAATAGAGAAATGGCATTCTTGCTAATGAATGGAAAACCAGAAAGCTGCTTCCATGATCCTGACCCCAGGCTGAAGACAGTTAGACTGAACCATCCTTTATTCTTAGACCTTCCCTTCCCATTCCTCTACCTCATTTCCACTTTCTCCTGTGAAACTTCCCTTTAAATAAAAATAAAGAAAATGTGCATAAGGAGGTTTCCTGAATTTTCTGTTCCCCTTCCCACAAACCATGTGAAAGGTGAAAAGATTTGACATGTTTTAATTTATGGTATTTGTATCCAGAGACAGTGAACATTTGAACTTCTTACATCATCAAACTGAACTCCTGACCTTTTTCTGAGAGCCTGTAAACCTGAAAGAGAAAGCTGCATGAAATCGTTCTCCAAGGGCCCCGCGGTTCCCTCGCAGTGCAGTACAGTCTTGACTGAGGAGTAGAAGTGCTTTGACACGAGATGCGTTGTGAAATGGACAGGTCTAAGTACTTTCAGTAAGATGCCTATCTTTTCGTTAGCCTCGCATTTCACTAGTGAAAGTTGGGATGTAATGTATCCCTTTGAAATTTGGTGGAGGCTTTGGGGAATTGTTCATGCCGACTCCATGTGAAATCCATAAAAGGCTTTGGGCTCCTCGGAGAGCTCCATGTAAATGCAATTATCTTATGGCTTTGCTACAAGCACCGCACCATGTGTCCAATGTCACCAGCCTTATTGCTTGCTATGGAGACTCGTATGGCATTTATAATAGGCTGTTGAAGTGAGTGTACATTTGACATCCTTCAAATACTTGCTTAAGCCCTGCCTCACTGAGACTCAGAGGGTCATGAACAGTTTTATTCACACTTCTTTATGTTTCCAACTTCATAGTAAAGTGGTCCTTGCCCTGAGGCTGACCTTTAACTTCAAAGCTGAAATCGTTATGTAACTCAAAACAGCTAAACTGATATTGCAATGTGCAGAAATAAAACAGCTTTCAATTACCCTGGGAAAATTAAAAAATAACCTTACATAAGATTTTATGCATATGTGTATATGCTGTATTTGCTAGTATACATGTAAAAATATTTATATACTATGTAATATAAATTTATATTTTATAAATATAAATAATATAAAGATATTTATAATATAAATATTAATTTATTAAATAATATGTATATTTACATACTATATAATATACAATTTTTTCATATAAATTAGCAAGTATAGAGTGCATATATATGTATATGTATGTATATATATTTATTTATATATAAAATCTTAAGTAGAGTTGTTTTTAAATTTTTCCCAGGGTAATTGAGAGCTGTTTTATTTCTGCTCATTGCAATATCTGTTTAGGTGTTTTGAGTTAGATAATGATTTGTCAGTATATCTGGCAAATTTCATATTTTTTATATATAAGCTATATAAAAAATATAAAAATATATATAAAATATAAAATGGTTACAGATATACTGGCAAATATAGAGTATTGTAGGGTTAAAAGAATATAGCACGGAGACCAGATTTGCATTTTTTATATACTGAAGCTAAGTAAATATTAGTATTTTTTTTTTTTGGATTTTTTTTTTCGAGACAGGATTTCTCTGTATAGCTCTGGCTGTCCTGGAACTCACTCTGTAGACCAGGCTGGCCTCGAACTCAGAAATCCACCTGCCTCTGCCTCCCAAGTGCTGGGATTAAAGACGTGTGCCACCATTGCTCGGCAATATGAGTATTTCTTAAACAGTCAAGGCAAAGTAATCCCGTAAATGTGAACGGTAAACTCCCATGAGCAGATGTTGATATTTTTCTATACAAGGCTATACCAGTTATAAGTAGAAATATGATTATGGAAGATTAACAGCATTGTATTTAACATTAAATGTTTATTTAGGCATTGAAAATTAATTTATCCTAACAAATGTAATATTGCCTGCCAAGAAACTATCAGAATTTTCCAGCCCTTGTCTACATAAACAAGTGGCAAAGGAGAGTTGAATATTTGTCAGTGTCCTTCTATGGCTAGGTATACAGTTAGTTTTGAAGTTTGCTACAGTCACTGTATCTCATTCATATTAATCCAGGAAAATTAACACATGTACAATATGCATTGGAAGTACTAAGTAATGGAAGAAAAA
The DNA here is from genome assembly GCA_019843815.1 of Montemys delectorum. Lineage (NCBI taxonomy): Eukaryota > Metazoa > Chordata > Mammalia > Rodentia > Muridae > Montemys > Montemys delectorum. The sequence continues at coordinate 44,821 of JADRCD010201421.1, forward strand.
TCATGAAGTTATTATATTTTGTATTGAGTTTTATTATGTTTATCGATACTTTTGAATTTGAAATTGATAAACTCTAATCATTTTAATTATTAAGAATTATGGTACTTGTAATATTAACTATCACAAAAATTAATGTCATAAGCCGCAATGAGTAAAATAATTATAATGTTGTTCTGTGTTATAATCATACAACAAAAAGAAAGTACCTCGTTTACTCAACTCCCATCAGAGAACTCTGGAATAATCTATGGCACTGTACTTTTTTATGAACTCAGAGGAAATGTTTTCTGAGACGCTCATTATGGAGTCACTATTAGAACATGATTGCTGTCATTGAACAAAGCTTTGCAACTCAAGTTATCAGGGAACATCTCCCAGGGATTATTTTCCCTCTGTTCTGTGAAACTAAAATGGCACACTCATTATTATACTAAAAGTTCACAAACTAAACAACAAATACATTTGAGTGCCTTTTCTGAGTTGGTTTATATTCAATTTCAGAAGGATTTATTTGGTTGACTGGCTTAAACTTCAAGACTATTAATTAGCCAGTTAAGAGAATTGCTATGAACATAGAAAACTTAGGTCAACTCCACATATTAGTTACCCCATTGGCTCACTAAGTTGCCTTTACTAGTGAGAAATTACCTCATTGGGTTAAATGGCAAAAATTGTATATATAATGTATATAATCTATATATTATATATACTATATTTCACATATAGTATATGTTATATAATTGTGACTCTATGAATTTTATATGTGATATAATAATGAAAATTACTCTAATTCCCCACTGTGATACATAAAATATTTGTATATAGATAGATATTGATAGGCATATAGTGAGTGACAGATGATATGATAGAAGGTAGATGCATAGACAGATAGATAGATAATATAGAGATGGATGTAGAAAGGTAAAATTAGGTGCACAAATGACATTTCTGGAGCCAGGGAGAATCTAGACATTGCTCAGTACTCACATATTGAGATCTTTACAGATGCCGGTGGTTAAGCAGGAACAGACATGGGAGAACTTACATTTGAATGGATGTGCTCAATACAGCATTACTAGATCTAAAGAGTAGTACAGAGGCAGTGAACTCTCTTCTTTTCTAAGACGCTTTCCCATGTCAGTTGTCATGTTGAAAGAATATTGGAATTTCCCAGACTACCCAGAATTTGTGTTTGTTTGGCTTTTTTTTTCTTAACATGTTTTGAGCTCCCCCCCCCCACAAACAGAAGGTCATAGATGCCTAGAGATATTGTATCCATTATGCAATTACTTCTGCTCCAGAAGGTGGTTAATCCAAAGACTTTCCTGTGTATTTTCTCTTCAGGAGGAGATGGACATAGGAACTGATAGCTTTTCAAAAACTGGAACAACAGCTGGAAACTAGAAGAAGAAAATGGCGCATATCAAAAGAACTCCTTTAGGGAGAAGAAGGTGGTGTAGCCAACAGCAAGGAGGACTAAGGAAGAGTCCCATTCTGTTCTATATGGGCTCTGGAGGGGACCTAGGAAAAGGATGAAAGAACGCTTTCCTCTGAGAAATGGAAGAAGAAACACATTTACCCACTTCACAGTTTTGACTTCAATTATCAATGAGTATGTCCCTATGAAGGTGATAGCAGAACTCGGGTCATGGAGAGAATCCCACCGACCTAGAGACATGGCAGGATTAAAGTGCTGGCTTCTGATCATCCTATTTTTGGTCATGTTGAATTCTTGTGAAGATAATGGGGAAGGTAGGTTTTTCGGTTTTTTTTTTTTGAATTCTAGCCTTTTTATTTTAAAAATAATAATTTAATCTTAACACTTTTAGCCTTGAAGTAATAAGATTTTAGTTATCATTAGACAAAAATCATGTTGAATATCAACACTGTCTATTTTCCTCCATGTCTTTGTATTTGTATGCAGCATTTGTCAGCACAGCAGCCTTGGATGATGATAAAGTGCATTTTTCTGCTTGGGTGGTTAGCCCTTTCATTTTTTACAAGTGACAAAATAAAAATCTGCTGAAGAGTGAACATGCTGCTTTCACTGTGTCATCTCAGCCCTGCGGGTCATTTTATTATAAAAATGTAAAAATCCAGTCAATTTTATTTAATCAGCTGAAAAGGAAAAGTGTTTCCAGGTCATTAATCAAGTGCTCCTTCTCTGTGGGACTTGTCTCTTCAGAAACTACCATATGAATCATTAATAAAGCTGGCAAGACTTTTTTTTTTGCCAGCAGGATTATAAGAAACATGGATGTTATTAATATAACAGAAGTAAAGTAATTTTAGATCAACAAATAAAGACTTCTGTAGCCATTGCCTACAAAACAGTACCTATGTTATTCAAAGCATTAATTCTTTACTTTCTAAACATTTAATTGTTAGAAATGTTGGGAAATGTTCAGCTGTTTAGATTGTATATGATTACATATTCCATAATTATATGTTTTCTTGAACGTTACCTAACCTTATATTTACAGCAAACTTTTATTATATCAATTGATCAAAACATAATGAGACAGTGGGAAGAGATAATTACCACTGGATGTATAATAATAATAATGATAGTAATTAAACACAGCAAATTGCATTCATAAAATGTCAAACTTGTGCTTAAACCCTTAAAAGCAAGTAGTGCAACAGAACCTTGAAATTCCCTCCTGACTTTTGCCTCTTGTGTTGATATTGGTTCATGGGGCTCTGTTTTGAAAAGAAGTCTTGACTTACTTAAAGTCCTTTCTAGTGCTTAACTAGTGACTATGAAGCTCATTGCAAATGAAGTTTTAATTAAAACTATTCCTTGTGGAGAAATAGAGGATGAGTCATGACTTTGGAAGACTTTGACTCTTTCTTCTATGACAATATATCAACACCTTACAAGTTCATATAAAAAATTTCATATTCTTTCAGATTGTGAATTACATGTGGGAACTAAGTGGTTATTAGCTGTAAAGTACAGGATAACCATGATACAATAAAAAAACACAAAGAAGCTAAGTAACAAGGAGGGCCTATGGAAGAATGCTTGGATCTCACTCAGAAGGGGAAATAAAACAGACATCTGAAGTAGATGGAAGGAGGGAACTGGGAGGAGAGGGGGTGGGGAGGGAAATGCGGTGAAGATCAGGTATGGGGAGCAGGGAGAGCTGGAGAAAAGAACAGAAATCAGTAGGGCATAAACAGGTCTGGGAAAGGGGAGACTGAGACTCTTTGGGGATGACCCTAGCTGAGACTCCTAGTTAACAGAAAATATTGAGCCTGAAGAGATAACCTCCTATAGCTAGGTAGAAATTCCAGTGGAGGGATAGTGACACCAACTCCCTCACAAAACCTTCAACCCAAAATTTGTCCTGCATACAAGAAGTACAGTGATAAAGATGGAGAAGAGATTGAGAAATTGGCCAACCAATGACTGGTCCAACTTGAGACCCATCTCATGGGAGAGAGCCAACCCCTGACAGTATTAATGATATTCTTCTATGTTTGTAGACAGGAGCCTAGTATAACTGTCTTCTGAGAGGTTTCATCCAGCAGCTGATGGATACAGATGCAGAGACCTATAGCCAAATGTGGTGGAGCTGGGGAAGTCTTGTGGACGAGTAGGGGGAAGGAATGAGGGAGCCAGAGGCATCAAGGATACCATAAAAAGACCTACAGAGTCAACTATCTTGGGCCCATGGAGGCTGGCAGAGAATGACACACCAACCAAAGAGTATGCATGGGCCAGACCTAACCCTCTTACACATTTGTAACTGGTCTGCAGCTTGTTCTTCAAGTGGGTCCCTAACAATTGGAGCAGGGGCTGTCTCTGACTCTGTTGTGGGCCTTTGGATGCCTTTCCCATAGCTGAGATGCCTGGCTTAGTCTCAGAACTAAGACTAAGAGAGGATGCACTTAGTCCTAGTGTGACTTGATGTATCAGAGTGGGTGGGTACCCATGGGTGATTTCCCCTACTCCTTAGAAAAGAGGAGGGGGAAATGGAGGTATAAGGGTAGGACTTGGATGATAGGAGAGGGGCTAAGATCAGGCAGCAAAGTGAATGATGAATTAATTAATTAATAAAGAATAAATAAATAAATATCATAAGGGTACCATCTTCAAATTTTCTCATCAGCAGTGTAAGGCATCTATCCCAATAATTTGTAGGAAGTTGGTGTTTTAGGTGGTCTATAAATGATAACACTTATTTTCTATAAGATTAAGCTTTAAGATCTGTCATAAATACATTTATTCATATTCAAACTCCTAGAGATTTCTTTAAAGAACAAATGAGATGACTCATTCTTCTCATTGTATGATCATAGTCACATATTTTATATTTGAATAGAGCATCTATATGGAGTGATCACTAAAAGCTCATTAAAAGTGGAGGTCATACACATATCTCACACATTTCAGTATTATTTTAGACACTAGTTAAACAGTGTATATATTCAGATAGACGTTCAAAGAATTCAAAATAACCAGAACATTTTTACAATGCAATAATACTAATGAGCAAACTAAACTTAGAAATATTTAGAATTTTTCCTATAATTTTTTATTAAGTCTGAAAATTAAAAAAATGTTTCATGTTTACTAAATAGTGTCAAAAAATTGAACAATTGATCTGTGGATCAGGTCACAGCAAAACCCCATTCACTGAAATGAAATGAAAATAAAACATACAAATGAGTGATTTAAAAATCAACGTTAAGTTTTGGAAGTAGTAAGACTTTCTCTCTAGATTCGAGATGAATTCATCCTGTGAAGGGAGTGCCTAAGTATGTAGTATCCAATTTATGACATGACAACATATAGAAACATATTTAAGGCAATCTTGAAGCAAGAGGAGCCAGGAAATACTTACTGAGTCAGGTCATGATTACATTGAGTCATAAGGGACATTAGCTAGAATTAAGGTGGGAAGTAAGCAGAGATGAATGCATAGGTAGTTGTATTTTCAAAACTCCAAAATGTGAAAAGCACAGTTACATTAGCAGATTCAAGTAGTAGTCAAATTCAGTATTTTATGAGAGTACTGCGTTTGTATATATGGCAAGAACATGAAGCACTGCTATTATTTTCTCTTGTTTAAAACTGTTTGGATCTTCTCCTGACCCTGCAAGGATTGGAGAAGAGACTAAAAATTCTATGGATGCCGAGCATAAATGTGCCCTGAAGAGCTTTGAATTCCTAGGATGCCATCCAGAAGTCATTAGGGTTTTTATACATGGAACTCTGTGAAAGAACTAAGTGAACATACACACATAAAGTAGGTATCTGGGATATCAGGAAGAGGAGAACAGAGGTAAACCTCGCTTCGGAAGCAGGAGGTTAGATAACAAACAGCAATAAGCTAGATGGCCATGGATGTGAACTTCATTATCTAAATGAATTTACACTGGACAAGTCAGAAAAATCTCAAAATATAATATTAGTTTCCATTTTATACATATCATCTTGGCAATTATGGAGAGAAAAGGGATTTATTAACTGTAGTCACTGCAGTACATTGGAGCTATGCTTAAATCATCACAGAGGCAGCTTCTCGGGTTTCCTTGTATACAGTAAGCTCACCAGTGGCAGAATTAACAGTAGCGGACAGAGAAGCTGGCCTGAAGCTGATGTTGCATCCCTTTGCATGGGCTCTGGCTTGCTCTAATCTTATGCTCATGGCATTGTTGCTCAAATCTTTGGGCTAATGGAATGGTGTTTGTGCCCCTAATTTTATTTCTTTTCTATTTAGAATTTTACAAGATAGTAAACTAAAAATTGTTTGAGGGAGCTTTTGTTTGCTGTGTCTGTTCACAGTAGGTTTTCTATACACAATGTATTATTCACTCATCAACAATTTTCAGTTATTGAACTGAACTGATTCCCCACGGCCAAAGGTTGCATAAGTTATTAGTCACTTACTAAACAAGTTTATTTTTTGCCTTCATATTTATCTTAGTTTTTTCATTTTGTTGTATAAGATAGTACTCAATTATGTTTAATTCTTATAACCATATAGGATATGCATCATCAGATAATAAAATCAGCTCTGTCCTCGAATCTCTTTCTGAAATCTAAGAATCTAAAATTTATCATGACATTTGAATAAACAAAAGATGGATAGGTACGTACATTGCAAAAGTTGTGCTAGGTTTTACAGAAAAAAAATTCCAAAACATTTACTGCAGTGTCAAAACATAATTCACAATTTAAACACTTAAAGGAATTTCAAAAATTTACTTCTAGGAACTTCAATTGTTTGAAAGTAAGAGAGGTTAAAACTCAAACTGGTTACTATTCTTATAGGACTGTGTTCTATATGGCACACACAGAGATATACACATCATATGCAAGCAGTGATAAACAGTGGGTGGTAGATTTTAAATATTCTTACTACAAAAACATAAGATATAACGCATACACCAATTAGATTAATTTAGTAATTTCTCAGTGTGTACGTATTTCAGAATATCAGGCTATATTCAGTACACACAGACAATTTTTATTTATCCATAAAATAAATTAGTCAAGAAAAGTAGTAGAAAAAAATAATAAAATGCTTTAACCTTTAAGGGAGTGGTTATTTTTACTTAATTGTTATCTTAAATTTAAAACCTATTATCTATGAAGTTACCTTTTTACTAAAGAGAAACACTGAGAGTTTTACCAGGCTGAAGTTTATAAGGTTTATAAGGTTTACCATCCCATGCAGGTAGACAGATAATAAAAGCCTAGAAATTCAAACATATGATTAACTAAAAAAAAAAAAAAAAAAAGAATATCTAAATGGAGTGTATTGTTTGTATCATAAGATACATTAGGTCTTATTTCTTTTCATGTGTACTTTTGTGCAACAAATGAATAAAGGGATCTGCACCAACCAAGTTCTCTAGTCAGGAGGGACAGAGGGGTGAAATGAAACATCCAGTATCTCATGGGTGGGTAGCACTACCTAGAAGATATTTATATCTTGCTAGGCTAGGATGGTAAGTATAAAAGAGCAGAGAAGCACTCGGTCTTTATTTTATGATAATCAGAAATACAAAAGAGAACATAGCTTAGGTTTTGTAACATGCAGTGACTAGATTACTTTGAGAAAAGGAGCACTGATAGTAACCAAGAGATGAATAGGTAAAGGTGACTGCCTCCAAACTTGGTGATCTGAGTTTGACCAATGTGACATTCCCCTCCCCCTCAACACACCACATCGTGGAAGGAGAGAAGCAAGAAATGTTTTACTTGTCCTCTGAGTTCTACTTATGTGCCACTGCCCTTCTCCCTAAAATAACTGAAACATTAAATTTAAAAAATATTGTTATCTCCAATTTTCTGAGGAACCACCAAATTGATTTCCAGAGTGATCATACCAGTTTGAAATCCCACCAGCAATGGAAGAGTGTTCCCCTTTCTCCACATCCTTACCAGGATGTGTTACCTGAGTTTTTGATCCTTGCCATTCTGATTGGTGTGAGGTAGATTCTCAGGGTCTCTTTGATTTGTGTTAGTCATCCCTGATGACTAAGGATGTTCAACACCCTTAACGTGTTTCTCAGCCATTTGAGATTCCTCTGCTGTGAATTTTCTGTTTAGCTCTGTACCCCATTTTTTAATTGGATTATTTAGTTTTAGTTTTTTGGAGTCTAACTCCTTGATATATACATATATATATATATATATATATATATATATATTTATTTATATGATATTGCCCTCTATCAGATATAGGGTTTGTGAAGATCTTTTCTCAGTCTGTAGGTTGCCATTTTGTACTATTAACAGTATTTTTAACCTTACAAAAGCTTTTCAATTTTAAGAGATCCCATTTGTCAATAGTTGATCTTAGAGCCTGAGCCACTGGTGTTCTGTTCAGGAAAATTTTCTCCTGTGCCAAAAGGTTCCAGGGTATTTTCCACTTTGCCTTCTATTAGATTTAGTGTATAGGTTTTATGTTGAAGTCCTTGATCCACCTGGACTTGACCTTTGTGCAAGGTGATAAATATGGATCAATTTGCATTCTTCTACTTTCAGACAGCCATTTAGACCAGTACCATTTGTTGAAGATTCTTTCTTTTTTCCAATGAATGGTTTTGGCTTCTTTGTCAAAGATCAAATGTCATAGGTGTGTGGTTTATTTCTGGGTCTTCAATTCTATTGCACGGATCAACCTGTCTGTTTCTGCACCACCGCCATGCAGTTTTTATCATTATTGCTCAGTAGTACAACTTGAGGTCTGTTGCAGGAATATTTAAAAAATGATTCTACCCTGCAAACTCTCTTTCCCGACGGATCACGTTCTTGAGCCGGTATTACCTGCAACACCATGTCCCGGTGGGGTCTTGTTATTTTCTGCTTGTTAGCAGTAACATCTCGCTCACATGCAACTCTTTATACCCCCTACAATCATTCATCTAACACCTAGAACCTGGTAAAGCAAGACTCTTAAGGCTTAATTATCTAATCAGGTTTATATAATAATAAGATCACAAGTACAAGATGGCAATACAATAATTTCAATGCCAAATGATAAAGACAAATTTTGACCCAATAAATTTAACCTTGTAAAAACCTTAGCCTGGTTATAACCACGTGGGGTCTGACTCGTCATCTTCCTCTGACTCCATGATCAAGGGGCTGGCCTTCTGCCTCTCACCTTTCTCTTCCTCAACTTCTAGTTCCACCTCTCTATTCCTGTCCAATCACAGGCCTGTCACTGCCCTAATGTGATTGGACAGAGAAAATGCTACAACAGAGGTCAGGGATCGCGATTCCTCCAGCTCTTTTACTGTTGGGAATTATTTTGGCTATCCTGGGTGTTTTGTTTTTCCACATAAAAGTTGAGAATTTCTCTTTCCATGTCTGTGAAGGATTGTGTTGGATTTTGATGTGGATTGCATTGAATCTGTAGATTGCTTTTGGTAAGATGGCCATTTTCATTATGTTAATCCTACAGATCCACAAGCATGGAAGATCTTTCTATCTTCTGTCATCTTTGATTTCTTTTTTCAGGGATTTGAAGTTCTTGTTACATCAAGATATTTTATATTATTTGTGGCTATTGTGAAGGATGTTGTTTTTCTATTTTCTTTAATTCTACCTAAAGACCCAGCTATATTGCTCCTGGGCATATATACAAAAGATGCTCCACCATACCACGAGGACATGTGCTCCACTATGTTCATAGAAGCTATATTCATAATAACTACCCAGATATCTCTCAACTGAAGAATGGATACAGAAAATGTGGTTAATTTACACAATGGAATACTATTCGGCTATTAAAAATGAGGACATCATGAAATTTGCAAGCAAATGAATAGAGCTAGAAAATATCACCCTGAGTGAGGTAACCCAAACCCAAAGGACATGCATGACAGGAGCCTAGCATGGCTTTTCTCTGAGAGGCTATACTAGCACCTGTCTGAGACAAATGCAGATACTTACAGGCAACCATGGGACTGATGTTGGGGATCTCTATGGAAGAGTCTACAGAAGGATTGGATGAGTTGAAGGGGATGGCAACCCCATAGGAATAACAACAGTGTGAAGTAACCTGGACCCCTGGGAGTACCCATAGACTAAGCTACCAATCAAAGAGCATACAGGGGCTGGTTCATGGCCTCTGGCACATTTGTAGCAAAGAACTGCCTTGTATGTCTTCAGTGAGAGAGGATAGGTCTAATCCTGTAGAGACTTGAAACACCATGGAAGAGGGAGACTCAGGTGGGTTGGTGAGTGGGGGATCAACCTCTCAGAGGCAAAGGGAATGGGGAATGAGGTGAAAAATTCTGGGAGGGGGTAGCATTTGAAATGTAAATAAATAAAATAATTACTTAAAATATTTTAAAAGAAGCCTCACTATAGTTAGGAAACACCTGATGACCCTGATGACGTTACCAGGTAAGGGAAAGAATGAAAATGCATTACAGTTCCCAATAATGATTATGGAAAGTTGATTTGGGAGTGTTGCTCAAATGTAAGCATTGATCTAAGGGGAAATCTGTCTGAGAAAATTCGAAGAGAAGCATATGGGACATGACTAAACTGTCAACATCATAGCATATAATTTTAAACTATATCCAATATAGGAGTCATGACAAACATGTCACATGCCCGAGCTGCTTTAATTCAAACATCAATCTCCTCTAACTAGTACTAGTATTTCACTAATTTCCTTAGTGCTAAAGTAACATGGGGTAACTGTAACTCAGTGGGGAAAAATTCATCATTTTCCTTTATTCCTCCATGATGGGAGTATTCCCTGATTCTTGCTACCTGGTAGCCCCTGCTATGGTCCAATATTTTGTACTGTTTCCTTCTTGTTAGCCAGCTAATCACTCATTTCTAATTTTTATGTCTTCCTGAGACCCAGGTCAACAACAAAGCTGCCCTGTTTTTCAAACATCCATGTTCAAGACTGCCCTAGTCACTCATGATGCTCCAGTACAGTGAAAATAGGGCACTTAAGGTGACTTGTTAGAACAAGGCTTTAATTATCATTTCAAGAAGGCCTTTAATTAAATCTCTATTAATATTAAGTTTACTCATAATTTTTGTTCCAAGGCATAATTTTGTTCAATGTGCAATCTCAGTTTCTTTTATATTTCCTTCAGAACAGCCAACTAATCAACCCATTTTACCTGTTAAACTTATCTATCTTTTCCAACAAAATCAACCAAGGTAGATTCTTTATTTACACTATTTTATTGTTTACTCTCTGTTTTTCTCATGTGTGTCTAGACTTTATGATGACCTAGAAGTTATCATCATGCATAAATTGCCTTACACATATAACTAATAAGAAAAAACAATTACATACATTCCTCTGGCTGAATTTGAAAATTGGTATATAAAATTATAGACTCTGTTTATTACTCAAACTATACACAAAGTCATAGATTATAACCTTATAGAAAAAAATGAAACCCTGGCAAATTCACAATAAGAAATACATGCAATTCTCAAAAGAACTAGGGACTGTCACTATTTATTGGCATAAAATGACCTTCAAGATTAGTTTTTAACATAAGCACACTATTCCACTAGTAAAATGGCAAGAAATATTAAAATGTACATGTATTTGTTTATATTACCAAAACAAAATGATGAATGAATCAGCTAAAACGTAGTAAAAAATTATTTATAGGAAGAATTCAGAAATCCATAACAGAGGAAATAGAATAAAGGCCTCTGCATATGTAGATTGATTTAGCTATTTGACTTTGCTTTGAATTATTTTGAGTGGTAATAAAATTTGAACAAAGGACTTCATAAGTATTAGACAAGTTCTATACCACTTGTATATATTGCTAGCATTATCTTTTTGATTTAGGATTGTTATATGTTCTATAAAATAAAATAAATTTAAAAAGCAACCTACAAAATGGAAATCAATTAAAATGACTAAATTGAGTTATTTATTAAGTCTTTGTAGAAGCTACAAAGTGAAAGAATTGTTGTGAACTATTTAAAATATTCTATATTTAATCATATACCCTAGTGTGACATAGGGGAGAGAGAAGTAAACACCATAAAATGAAGTTCTTTCAAACACAAACCTCTTTCTGTCCACTGAAAGTCATAGGATCAGTGACTGTCCCATTCTAATGAACAACCTCCATGTCTAGATTTTAGCATCAGAATAAAATTTCTCCCTTGTGGAGGTGAGTCAAGCCAATACCTGTGGCTCATTGGCTAACAAGTCTTGCCTTCCTTATCTACCAAGTAAATTCAAGACCCTGAATCTCAACAAAATGAATACATGGTAAGGTAGGTAGATGGGCAGGTAAATAGATAAATTAGATGTATGGGTAGTTGGGTACATGATAGATTATATACATATATATGTATATATGTATGATAGATTGATAATAAGTAGATAGCTAGATAGTAGTTATTGATAGATAGTAAAGAGACAAATAGATGTATGACAGATAAATAGATGACAGATAGATAGATAGATAGATAGATAGATAGATAGATAGATAGATAGA
>JADRCD010201421.1:56800-67316 GCA_019843815.1 Montemys delectorum
AGATAGATAGATAGATAGATAGATAGATAGATAGATAGATAGATAGATGATAGATAGGTACATAGATAAATGTGGATGGCTAGAGACAACTGAGGAGAGACACCCAAGGTACTCCATAAGCATATAAACACACACACATATGCACACACATGTTCACATAACATACGTACATATACATACATATTACGGATCATTTAGCTACAGAATTAACTTTGTAAATTATCTGCCTATGTTCATTTGTGATTCACTTCTGTCTGTTTCTTTCTCTGTCTCTCTGTCTCTGTCTTTTTCTCCTTTGTGTGTGTGTATGTGTGTGTGCGTGTGTGTGTGTGTGTGTGTGTGTGTGTGTTTGTGTGTGTGTGTGTTTGTGTGTGTGTGTTTTAATTCCTGAGGGTGAAGTAGAAGTAGAAGATTTAACCAAGAAGCTTTCTTTCCTTTGTCATTACCTATCCTACATGATATACATCTGAAAGACAATCTGATATCATCAAGGTCTCTCATCTCTACAATCTCCTGTCTGCATCAAAGAAGAAAGGCCATATTCTAGATGGCCTCATCTCAGCAAGTCTCTGCAAACTTCCTTTAGGTCCTGGAAACATCAGCAGGACAAAGGGTTTTTCTCCCCAACCATTAATGGTTATTATTTTTTACCACAGTTCTGCATCCAGGATCCAGAAAAGTGAATCTGGGTGGGCCTTCTCCCACTCCTAAGCTGATATCACCTTCATGATCATCACAGCATTGTTCCTCATCAAGATCATAGTGTTGGACTTTCAGTTCTTTAACTTATGAACAAATGTCTGGAGTTTTTGAACATTTCTCAGTTCTTTCTCATGTAAGAAGCCTCTCCTTAAGCATGTGTGGACCTAGCATTTCAGGAATTGACAGTTTTATACATTATTCTCATTTTCTCATATACTCTGGTCTACTGTCTACTTCCAAACCATTTGCATTCCTACATATTCAAGAATCGTGTTGAGGATTATTGGATTGGCTCAATTTGCTCAATTTGTACTTTCAGGGCTCTTTCCCACATTTCCTCAGCATCTCATGATGGACCTTTTCCTCATCACATGCAAGACTGCACTACCCAACACACCAGTTAGAAGTCAAAAGTTAACTAATTCCTATTATCTGATATTAAAAAAAATGTGACTGTATAATGAACAATGGTATGCTATTATAATCTCATTAACCTTAGCAAGTTTTTTCACTTGTAAATCATTAGGAGAGAAAGAGATATTAAGTTTGGTTTAATACAACTGGGAGAGGCATTCCCTGAGCCCATCACCCCATTTTGCAATACTCACTCAGAAGTTAAGTCCCCATGGACTCTTGGAACCACTGGTAGATAGATACCTGTGCTCTCCAGCAGAATACTAGTGATTAATTCCATCTCTATTCTCAAAAGAAGTCTTTTTTAGTCAATCATGGCACTTATTATTTTAGTAGTAAATGATACCTTTTCAATCCTGGTAAATTTTATAATTTGTAATACTTGTCATAATCTGTATTTACAGACCATTTAAACAACAGCCAACAATGCATTCTTTAGAATGTAAGCTTTTATTTTGCTTTTAAAATAAATAGGTGCACATGCATCCATTTGTGCAAGTAGCACTTGCTCTGCTCTGTTGCTGTTCTCTGACAGCAGTATGCAGGACTATTCTTTATGTGATTGTGTTCTGATAGGGAGACAGGCAAACAAAAATTGTCAGCTATTTCATATCTTTTTGAAAGCTATTTAGAAACACAAATTAACATCTAATGTGAAGATCTATAACTATGGGAGAGTAATGTGCTGTAAATATATGTTTTATTTTCTCAGCTTCTCAATGCTTCTGGCAAAGCATAATGGAACTTGCATGCTGAATTTATTAAAGGGGAGTTGTATGGATTTGTACAATTGACAGGTGAATTACATCATAACTGAAGTGCCCTGTAATTAAAATTATGGGTAAAGGGGGCATATAACACAAGACAATTCTTCATTTTAAATATTTAAAAATAATCCCATTTCAATTAAATCATTTCTTAGCTTATAAGCTCAGAAAAATTTATACTGGACAAAATACATCTGATTCATCCTTTAAGGTCTTATAGGTCTCATGGCTCAGCTTCTGATGACCCTAATGTGAACTGGAAGGTGCTTCAACCTTGTTTTATTTTATTTTATTTTATTTTTGGATGAAGGAGATGTAAATTTCGAAAAAAGAAAAATCTCATTTTTTTATTTGTTTATCATTATTAGCCTTTTAATGGGTATAATTTATAAATAGCAAATCATTAATATGCTAAGTAGTTCAAGGAGCTTTTAAAGCCACTTGAAAGTGCTGTAAGAGAGTTGTTCGTGTTTTCTTGCTGTGACAAAGGACGAAGGGGAATATTAGTTGCAAACACCTTGTAAGAGGCATTGCACACTTTTTCATGCTCTCTCCACATTTGTGGGTTGTTATTTTTCAAATAAGAGTAGAAACTTTAGTTTTCACTCTGTATAAAGACAAACACAACTTTCTTATTTCTAACAGAGTCTCTGGATATTATTCACATAATTTAATGCCTCCAGACAGTGTCAGGGAACTAAGATTTAAGGATCTATACAGTTTGGAAGTATTATATGTACATTCCCAGTATTGTACTGCTATGTCCAGATAGAAGGTTCTAGTAGAAAAATCAAGTATGCTTTGTTAATCTAGATATTATAATCATGACTGTGCTAATTATGAGGACAAAGCATCCATTTGGATGTTTCTTTTGTATATGACAATTTGTATAGATCAACACTTTTGTACATGACCATTATAGATGCATCCTAGGTATATGCCTTATGTCAAATTTGTCTCTTTCTCTCAGCAATACTTGTGAATTAATAGACCTTCAAAATATTTGAATAACTGAATGCTGTTCAGTGAACAATATACAAATATGTAAGCTTCCTAGGTGTCTGGTTTTGAGATGGGAATACAATCTTGAATACAGAGGAACACTCTTGAGCTTGGAATTATGCCCTAGAGTTTGCTAATTTTACCCCTAAATTCTTACAGATATGTCACCTTCTCTTGTCACAAGCTTAAGTCATCTTACCAAGATGTTCATATATCTACTCTCCTCACATCCATCTTTGCTTGATTTCAATTAATTTCATAGACATATCTAGAAGGGGTCAATAGAAGGTATAACTGCTTACTTTATTTCCCCACCTCCTTTGCCCAGCTAAAATTCCATAATCAAAGGATGTTTATGATTTTTGTTTTGCTCCTAGGACAAAGTCCAAATCCCACAATGTATGGCCTGATCCTTGATCTTACCCTGCTCTTTAATTGTTTCTAACAGGTATGTGTATGCCCGACCTCTACTCCTTGGTCTTTGCTCATCCACACTAGGCTTGTTTAAGTGCTGTTTGAGATTTGCACACCATATTCCTCTGCTTGGAATTTGCTTATGCATTCTCTTTCTAATTTGTTCTCAGTATCCTCTATCACTTTTTTTGTTTTGTGTGTGTGTGTGTGTGTGTGTGTGTGTGTGTGTGTGTGCACGTGTACATACACACACTTTGATTAGTCTAATCTTCCTATCTAGTTGAGGATAACCTTGAAAATCTGAATGGCTTTTCCTAACTTTCAAGTTCTTGGATTACAGAAGTTTGTTATTACACCTGGTAGAGTGTTTTCCTGGCATTCACAGAGCTCTAAATTCCATCTTGCCAGGCAAACACTCTACCAAACAGACCTGCCTGCTTCAGCATCTGAACCATCAAAGCCACCGGAAATTTACCTTAGGGTGTATACTTGTCACTTATTACTGTGGCCATTTAGTTTCCATGTCTAATGTATGACAGAGCATATGCTCTATGGACAAGATATCATGTCTTAATACATGTAAATGCATATCATGCTTGTACATGTTTTGTTTCTGGTATAAATGATACTCGGACAGGTCAAGTCTCTTGTCTTTCCTATAAAGTTTTGTGACAGGCCAAGAGAGTGCAGACATTTTTTCATCATATATTTTTGCTGAGACTAAATTAGGTTTAAGTAGATTCTTGTCTCCTTTATGGGGAAGCTAATGGAAAATTAACAGACTATTCTAGGGATCTTGGAGTCAAGGTGCCCTAGCTAACTTAGCTTAGCTTCTGTTAAAGTTCATGTTTGTGCTACACCTCTTCTTTCAGCTTCTGAGCTAGATACAAGAATGTGGTTTTAGGAGTTGGAGAAGGGACTGAAAGAGCTGATGGGGTTTGAAGGCCTATGGAGGGAGCACAGTGTCAACCAGCCAGACCCTCCGGAGCTCCGGGGAGCTGGACCACCAACCAAAGAGTACACGTGGAGAGACCCATGGCTCTGACAGCATATGTGGCAGAGGATGGCCTTGTTGGACATCAATGAGAGGAGCAGCCCTTGGGCCTCAGGGTGTTCAATGACCTAGTGTAGGGGAATGACATGGCAGGAAGGTATTAGTGGGTGATTGAGTAGGCAAGCACCCTCATAGAGGCAGGGAGAGTGGGGATGGGATAAGGAGTTTCTGGAGGGGAGACCTAGAAAGGGGATAACATTTGAAATGTAAATGAAGAAAATATCCAATAAAGGAAACACACACACACACACACACACACACACACACACACACCTTAGTCTAAACACCTAGAGCTATACTTGGGTCTTAAATATCTTTCTGTGGTACAAGAGGGCTGAAATAAAGACTTTCAATTGGCTATAAAATATGCCTGAGTGGTCATCCCTGTAACAGTCAATAAATGAATCTGAAGCAAATTCTGTCTGGTTTAAGTTCACTATACTTCAGTCTCCCTCTGTCTTCCTCCCTCCCTCCTTCTCTCCCTGTCTCCAAGAGAAGATATTAGAATACTAGAACTAGTGATAACATCTTAAAGTACTTTATTTTATGACATTTTGACAACTTTTGTAACAGACTTCCCATGATAACTTATGTAGAGAGCACTTGATATGAACTACGAAATAAATTTAGGGTGGAAATGTGTGGGTATTGAATCTTATGAAAATACTTATGATAAAGAAAATGGGTACAAACAAAAAGATCAGTGGAGATTCTTCCGCTTGGAGAATTGTATACTAATATTTCTGCTCATGCATACAGATATCCCACAAGGGCCATAGAAGAAAACTTTATTTTGGACATTGATATAATGGGAACACCTTTAAAAATATTAAGGAAATACTGAGTGAGAGAAAATCGGTATAAGACAGTGTGACAGAAGCTAAAATGAAATTTGTAGAACCCACAAGAGGGTATTGATGGATATTCTCAGTTAAGCAGGAAGTTCAGTAAAATATCCACAGTATAAGAAAACTGGAATTTGTCAACCCTTAAGTCAATTACTATCTTGGGGAGAACTCTTTTGTTTCTCTGAGAAGAATAGACCAGAATTGAGTAAATATGCCTTTTCAGTCAAGCAAGCTTGTATATGCAAATACCATAAACTGAATGACTGAAGCAAGGTATCTACCTCTCCTGGATCTGGAGGCTGGGACTTCTAACATCAAAACACAAGCCCACTTAATCTGGGGCAGACTGTTATGACTGGAAGACAGTTGTTTGTGTCCTGTTGTTGTGTGGACTTTCCTGGATTGGGTATGTATGAGGAGATTCATTTCTTATGTGGGCCTTCTTGTCTACAAAGGTGTGTATTACTATTTTCTCACATGGTAGCCATGAAGAGTGGAGGTATTCTATTCATACTGTTCCCCATTTGTGATCTAAATATCCACCAAGGCCTTGTATTATAATCATACCATACTGAAAATTACATTTCTTTGTGTAAAATTTCAACAGTCAAGAGCATTTGAGCTATAATACCAGGTAGATAATATTTTAGACTGTACTGCTGAATAGACTGTCTCTAATCTAATCTTTCTACTTTTGTTGTCATCTCCAGCCTTATCTTTTCTCTGTTACTCTAATCTTGAATGGTGGGTATCATCTAGTTGGAAGATACAGTAAGTTTGACCATACAAACATCATTACAGATACAATAAAGGAGAGAATGGTTAAGAGAATAGATAGCCCCTTTCCTCACTCACCTGTAGCACAGTTATCATTTTCTGTCTCATCCTATTTTCAAGTTGGCCTCTTGCTGTTTCTTTCAGCTTCTACTTCTTTTGTATTTTTTCCTGTCATTTAATCTGATCTCTGACTAGAAAAAATTAAAAATATATATTTATTGATTTTAATTTTATGTATGTGAGCATTCTGTGCCCTAAGCAAGTGCCTGGTGCATGAGGGTTTCACAAGATGGTGCCAGTTTCCCTAGAAGTAGAGTACCAAGTGATTGTGAGTTGTAATGTGGCTACTGGGAAATGAATCTGGATCCTCTGCAAGAGCAACAAGTGCTCTTAGTTGCTGAGCCATCTCTCCAGCCCCATGAATGTATTCTTAAGGGAAAAAGTAGGCAGGGGATGATCTAGTACAACAAAAATAATGAAGGAGATCATAAATTAATTATTTGGTTTAAAAATAAACTATTGGTTAAACTAAAAGTGATTGCTCACCTGATGTGTAACAAGCAACGTAAGCACAATGGAGAGTTACACACGCATAGAGTACTGCCTCCAACATGATGCTGTTTGTACTCCGGGGCAGTGGTTCTCAACTTTCTAATGCTGCAACTCTTTAGTATAATTCCTCATGCTGTGGTGTCCTCCAATCATAAAATAATTTTCACTGCTACTTCATAACTGCAAATTTTCTACTGCTGTGCATTGTAATGTAAAATCTGTGTTTTCTGATGGTTTGTGGTGACCCCTTGGGAAAAGATTGTTTGATACCTAAGGTGGTAGCTACCCACAGGTTAAGAACCACTGGTCTACAATGATCAGACACAGAGGCCAGAAAAACGTTGTGTATAGCTGTATTATAGCAGAACACAACTGAAGGGGAACATACAGTTGCAAAAAGGATATCCTACTGGGGACATTAAAGCACTGTCCATGAATAGTCTAGGTCTGCCTGACATTTACACTTTAATGCACTTGACTGTCTGCTAAGTAACTAAATATTACTAAATAATATTACTAAACAATACCCAGAATTATGAAATATATCTTACAGCTAACACAATATTCAGTAGAATTCCCTGAGATTGTCATTGTTAATAAATTCCCCCCAATGTTGTTTCATAGTAAGAATTTAGGAAATATTTTTACATTCATTAAATTATCCTTCCTAAAGCACATAGGATGCGCACAAGCAAACATGCAAACACAAATACACAAAATGAAATCATGCAAATACAAATACACATCCATAAATGCACATGTACACAAACACACAAAAGATACATTTGTGCTCATATTCTTCAAATATTTAATTTTGCTAACGCTATGGTATTAGGTAGAACGGTATTTGACAAATCTCAAACAACTTAGAGTTATTATTAGTTATACTAACATATACACAAAGACCAGCCAAATATTAACACAGTATTGCCATGTGGCCCTGGAACAAAATAATTATCTAATTTAATACTATTATTTGCCAATTGGTTTAAAATATGATTTTGGTATATGGAGATGTGTGTATGACTGTGTTTGTGTGCTTGTTGAATAAGCAAGGAGTTAAAAACATTGATTAGCATTAGTCATGATTTTAACAGCAGCTCTTAAGGCTGATTACGCTCTGGACACCTTAGGATGTCAATCCTCCCCTCAGGCAGTCTGCTGTATACCAGGGAGCCAAGAGGAAATACCTTGATTATAAAGTTATCCAGGTTATTGTCAAATAATTGCAAGTAAACAGGAAGCAGGGAACTGACATTCTCAAATATTAAAAAAAAAAGAAAAAGAAAAGAAAAAGATAAAAATTAAAGCCCTATTGTTTCTGTGATTTTTTTTCAAAGTTACAGTAGCAATTACTGCTTGTTTACTCAAGGACTGCTTAATTTTTAACAATCAAACTTTCGCTTCTGCTTGCTGAGAGTTGGCGCCTATCTTTGACTGTAGCTTGGAGAAGGCACTGCATAGAGGCATGTCATAAAATAGAGTGCACATTTCATTCAGGGCTGGTCTGCCCACTCAGTCCTGTATTTCTTGAAATAAGATGCACCTGCTGCTAAGGTCAGAAGACTTGGATTTATAATGGTGGGAAAATGCCTGCAGAGTTTAATCTAAGTGATGGCTCAGCATCTCCCCTATGTTTAAGGCCTGTCTGCGAGATGATATTGACATCACTGTCAGGCATGTATGTTCATCTATGACAAGAAGACAGAGAATACAAAACCACATGGAAACTCTATTTAATCTCGACTATCTCATCACCAGAATGAAGTATTCAAACTTCAGTTTTATAGGCTTGACAGGCATTATTAAGATTAAAACTTTCGAGCCCAGTGACTCGGGTTCCTTCCAGTCTGTCTGGGCTGGTGTACAGAGCAGACCTTGGGGGCAAGATCTGCAGCCAGTCCCACAACACCCAGAGGAAGCTCCACTCCCAGGTGCTCTGACACACCCAGGATCAGAAGTGAGGAGGAACCAACATCTGTCCCAACACTGGGAGTAACTGGGACCAGTGGGACCAGACACACAGGAACTCCACCAGCCCAGTGTCTCGGGTTCCTTCCAGTCTGTTTGGGCTGGTGTCCAGAGCAGACCTTGGGCCCAAGCTCTGCAGCCAGTCCCTCAACACCCAGAGAAAGTTCCAATCCCAGGTGACCTAACAAGCCCAGTATCACAGGATTCCAGAATCACAGGATTACAGACACAGCTTGACTCTGAGGAGTTCTGACACAACCAGGATCACAGGAAGGACAGGCTCCAGTCAGATTTAGCAAGGACAGGTAGCACTAGAGATATCAGATGACAGGAGGCAAACTTAAGAAAATAAACAACACAAACCAAGGTCATTTGGTATCATCAGAACCTAATTCTCCCACCATACCAAGTCCTGGACACACCATTACACCAGAAAAGCAAGATTCAGATATAAAATCACTTCTCATGGTGATGATACAGAACTTTAAGAAAGACATAAATAGCACCCTCAAAGAAATACAAGAGAACACAGGTAAACAGCTAGAAGCCCTTCAAGAGGAAACACAAAAATCCCTTAAAGATCTTCAGGAAAACTCAATCAAACAGGTGAAGGAAATGAGCAAAACCATCCAGAATCTAAAAATGGAAATAGAAATAATAAAGAAAACAGAAAGAGAGACAACCCTGGCCATACAAAACCTAGGAAAGAAATCAGCAATCATAGATGCAAACATCACCAACATGAATACAAGAGATAGAAGAGAGAATCTCAAGGGCAGAAGACACCATAGAAAACATTGACACAACAGTCAAAGAAAATGCAAAAAGCAAAAAGCTCCTAACCCAAAACATTCAGAAAATCCAGGACTCAATGAGAAGACCAAACCTAAGGATAATAGCTATAGAAGAGAGTGAAGATTCCCAATGTAATGGGCCAGCAAATATCTTCAACAAAATTATAGAAGAAAACTTCCCTAACTTAAAGAAAGAGATGCCCATGAACATACAAGAAGTCTATAGAACCACAAATAGACTGGACCAGAAAAGAAATTCCTCCCATCACATAATAATAAAAACACCAAATGCACTAAACAAAGAAAGAATTTTAAAAGCAGTAAGGGGAAAAGGTCAAGTAACATATAAAAGCAGGCCTATCAGAATTACACTAGACTTCTCACCAGAGACTATGAAAGCTAGAAGAGCCTGGGCAGATGTCATACAGACCCTACAAGAACACAAATGCCAGCCCAGGCTACTATATCCAGCAAAACTCTCAATTACCATAGATGGAGAAAATAAGATATTCCATGACAAAACGAAATTTACACAATATCTTTCCACAAATCCAGCCCTACAAAGGATAATAGCTGGAAAACATCAACATAAGGAGCAAAACTACACCCTAGAAGATTCAAGAAGGTAATCTTTGAACAAATCCACGCAAACCTAATTCCACCTCTTACAACAAAAACAACAGGAAGTGACAATTACTTTTTCTTAATATATTAATATGAAAATTAATATTACCAACATATCCTAATTGATTGAAATCCAATAATATGAGGAATTAGAAATTTGTTCATTGTCATCCAATGGTCTCTCTAATTTGGTAATTGGAGAAATAGGTCCAACATTGTACAATCTATGTACACTTTCAGCTTGCTTGTTTGTGACAATGTCTTGCTGTGTACAACATAAGGGTCTTGAAATCTTGCTTCTCCTATCTGAGCATCTCTATTAGTAGTATTGTTTATTTCATGTCTTTACACTATACTATGGTTTTCAGGACAGCTTATATATTTCAAAAGTATTTATATACCCAAAAGAAACATAGATCATTAACTAGTGAGGTTGCTTGTAAGAGAACAACAAAGAGTGAGACTGAATGCTTTGCCTGATGTTTGTAACTCTTGTATCAAGTTTGAAGAAGAGGACTTTATAAGTTACTCTTTCTTTGAGATGAATGTTTTTCCAAATTATCACAGCTAAGGAACCAAATTCTTACTCTCACCCAA